>PYAF01000504.1:340938-382723 GCA_007407185.1 Glycine tomentella | reverse complement strand
GTTATATAATAATAATAATTTGACACGTAAATTTAAATTAAATTATTATATAAAATATTAAAAGTTTAAATAATTATTATTCATATAATTTAAAAACCTTATATAATTGTTTATAGTTATAAGCAAAGTAACTAAAAAAATAAAATATAATTCTGTATAGTTTAGTTAAAATGATTTTTTTAATAATTTTCATAGTTTATAAAAAATTAAAATATAACTTTTAGAAAATTATAAGTAATTTTAATAAAATAATATTTTTAAATTTTAACATATCCTATTATCGTGCACCAAACTTTATAAGATTAAAATTTATCATATTCTTATCATATTATATTTTTGTATTATTCGCATTTACTATCTTATTATATTCTATCCTTAGTATCAAACCAGCCCAACGATTAATTTAAAGGCTTATAAACTTTACTGCATATCTCTAACCTAAACGGATTTGTTTCTGAAGATTAGAGACCATTCCAATGAATCCATGTAACTCTGGCCCCATTTTTTTTCACAACACACACACATATATATATATGTGTGTGTGTGTTTATTAATTCCAAGTTGAATATCCTCATTTGCCCCCACAAATCTGCATGGCTTTAATAAGTGCTCTTATCAAGCCCACACAAGTTCCTCAAATTATCGTATATATAAAAAGACATGCACACACGAGAAACAACAACGTGACATAGCTTATCTTCTCTTCACATACTGACTGTCACATAAGTCTGTGTCAACGCAATGTTTCATGCCTCGTGACCACGAAATCAAACTGTCAAAGAATAATTGAAAAACGTAGAGTTCATCCACTCAGCACAGAAGAAAACAAGATCCGCAAGAAAAGCAAATTAATGAGTATTATTATAAACTAATGTTTAATTAATCTTATAATCACATCTATCCAACTCAAGCGTACGCATTATTTCCCAACGCACTTAAATCATTAAAATAAAAAATAATTAGTGAGAAGTGAGAAGTAATATATATTCAAAATGGAACATCCATGTAGTATTGCTGTCACCGTATTCAGTACTGTTCATGAGTATTAACATCGAATCAAACAGCTGTATGCATTGAGATTTGGAAAGAGCAGGTAATTGGGATAATATATTGCGATACTATTATTACAAGATACTATAAACTTATTTCAAAGACAATATATTTAATATTAAAAATTATGGGTGAATTGGAACTTAATATAACATAGCAGTACTTTTTGCCTTTTAAGTTTTATCCATACTTCTTCTATCTTAACTGATTTTAGCATATAATAGCTAATATCCTTTATTAAAAAATAAAAAATAAAATGATGTTTGTATTCTCGAACGTTATTCAATGAAAGAAATAGCTAGCTATTGTCATTTTTCGGATTTTCCAATGCTATCACCGATTCTAAAATCATCTCGTAGTAACTGTGTGACACAGTTTAGTACATATATTACAAATTGTTGGAATACTTACTTGAAATCTCGTATTAATTACAAATGAAAAGGTTGGATATTATATATGTAAGAAGAATATTTATAAATTCAAATTTTAAGATTTTAAGTTAAAACGTGATATTAAATTCATTTATATGATTATTTATATTATATTAATAAAAATCTTTTTAATATTTATCCTTTAATTTCACATCACAATATATAAAAAAAGTATGTTTGAACCTGATGAGTAATTTTTATAATATTAGAAGTTTAGGAATGCATGACCCACAAGCACATGAAAAAAATTACTTGCGTGTACACCAATAAAAGGAAAAATAAGTTTATATTTATATTGATAAAATCACTCTTACAATTTTTTAATAAACTTTTATTAAATATATTTATCCTGAAACTGACAATTAGATTAAAAATGACTATATATCATATAAGGTCTTATTTGAGTTGCTTTATTATCTGATATTTTTATAAATATTGTTTTTTTTTTTGTTAACTTAATTATTGATGATTTTGAAAATTCTTATTAAAGTATATTATATTTATAAAATTTTATGTAATTTTAAATTTATTTGATGCTTCATTAATTAACTTTATGTTATATTTTAATTTTTTTATAAAAAAAAAAAAAAAAAAAACAGAAGCGTGCTTCACGTTTTCAGTGTCAGACTCAATGTGGGCATGGTTGATAGGGATATTGGGACCCTTAATGCATCCTTCAATATTCACTAATAATAATGCCAGTTCCATACTACTATACAAAATATCTTATAGAGTGAAGCAACAATATGGACGATTTTAAGATTATATATAGGTCTTGGGTTTAATTACTAGGTAGGTAGTTAAACCTTTAAAGGAACATAGGAATATATATGCTATATTATAGGCTTTACTTCAATGGTTATAGAACTGGATGACCTATAACATTATTTGAAAACTTATAAATTCATTATTTTTAACAAACTTTTAGTCAAATACATATAAGAGAAGAAATAAAATAAATTAAGAAAGTTAATAAAATTGATTATTCAACTTGTGATAGGTTTAGACAAGTAAGATAATTTGAGATTCCTTTTATTGAAAGTCTTTCTGACGTTGGGTCTAGGTGGATGTCTCGTGGATGGAGCGTCGGTGCACATATTTAAAGCATGTGAGTTTTAATGGTCACCATGAAAATACTCGTTGATGAAAATGACTTCTGCTTAAAGGGAAGATTATCATGTAAAAGAGACTGATACTTAGAGAGATTATTGGAATACAAGTGTAAAGTAAAGTCTCACATCATGTAGGAATGAGAAAGTTTTGAACACCATGTAAATAAAGACAAAATTCATAAGCCTAAGTCTTACGATATTGAGTTAAAGTGTGTTGTCAAATTTATTTATGTAGTTATTCATAACCTATTGATATAAATCTTTCTAATATTTATTCCCCTTAATTACAAAGCATCTTGTATGTTAGATATTTTTAATATGGACATATAACATTAAATCATGTATTATGTCATTTAAAAGATTTTTGTATCTGAAATCTATAAACAAGGGCATATCTAAGTTTATAAGTGTGGGGACAATTGTCCCCACAAGCTTTTTGACTTCCAAAATGTAGAGTATTTTTATTATTATTATTATTCATAAGAATCAAACTTAAGTATAAAAAATTAATAATAATTAATGTATATTGTCTGATTAATAAAATTAGACTCTTTGGTAGAGTCTATTTATTGTTTTTTTTATTGATTAGTTTTTAAAAATATTTTTATTAAATTTTTAAGCATTTTTTTTATTGTTGTCCACTTCTTTTTTTATTTTAATTAAAAGTTATGCAAATATTTTGTATATAAGAAATTGCCCTCTCAATAAATCCCACTTTTAAAAAGTTAATTTCCACGTGCATAATAAGGATCTGTATTGTAAAAGTGAGGAAAATGTATTTAAAGAATGAGATGTAATTATAATTCTTGAGTAAAATAAACAAGGATTGATTTTTTAATAATTTTGTAATATATATATATATATATATATATATTATCAATCTAAAGATTAATGTTTCACAATGGATTGTAACTTGTAATTGTACATAAATAAGATAAAATAATATTTATTATTATTATTATTATTATTATTATTGATTTTCGCTTCTAAAAAAATAATCAAGTTGAAAATTTTTTTTTTGACCAATCCTGATTAAGGTAGTCAAAGATAAGACCAAATTAAAAGATGTTTTGAAAGATAGATCTTATTTTTATATATGATGGTGAACCAGACTTGAATGAGAGGGGAACTAAACATAAAATATAAAATTCATTCAACAATTATATATCATTAATTTTATATAAAATGTTTATAATTTAATATTTTAATATGTTAAATTACATTAATAATTTATCAAATATCATAACCACTTTCATATCCTAAATACATAAGCAATTAACAAGTGTCATACAATAGTAGAGACCAAAAACAAAATTTCAATATTTTTAGGGATGAAAACCCAAACAATTTTTTTTATAAAGAATAAAATCAAAACTCACTAATTATATAAGAATTAAAAATATATTTAAACCATAAAAATATAGTTTATAAAAAATAAAATTCAATATTTATTTTAATATTTAAAACTATTTATGATAAAATATTAATATATCAATATACATATTATAATATCATTGTAAATTATTAAATAAAAATATCAATAATAAATCCATCATTATTTTGACATCCAAAATATTTAATGATTTTTTTTTTTTGCATTGACTATCTTTTACTAATTGATTGTCTCGCATGTAACTAATCAATGACAAATAAAAACACTTCACGGGTAAGAATCTACATTTTTTAACATATTAGAATTTCATATTATTGATTAGTTACACTTTAATTTGTCAATTAAGAGATGATTGATGCAAACCTACTAGAAACTTATAGCAAATTTTGTTAAATTTTGAATGTCAAACTACAAAACCCTATTGAAAGCCAAAATCAATTCTAATAACTATCCAAACATGTTACTAATTTTAGGTTCTTTTGGTTTGTTTATGTTTTTGCTTGGTTTTATATTTCTGATGTATGAAAAAAACTCAATTAAAAATATGAGGATTGAAGACCAAAATTGCACGAATATAAAAATAAGGATATAAATTGAACAAATATAAGGAAAATTGTTCGAGTTCGATCAAAAATTAAATTTAAGTCTTAACTTTTTATCATAGAATAAATCTAAGAAGGCACGTGCAGGATTAATAAAAAGAAAATATTAAATATAAGTTGATATTACTAATTAAACTGTATGTAATGGTTAATTCACGTATTTAGTATTAAGTTAATTCTTTATTATTTTAAATATAAATAATTTAAAATAAATATAATTTGACACAATTGAGAGATAAGTGATAAGTGTTTATATGTGAAGAGAGAAGTTAAATCTTCAAACACGTCTACATAGAAAAACATCAGTTAAAATAAATTCCAGGAAGAATTACTACATTACTTGGTCGGAAATAAACTAAACAATATGTCTATTTTAATTTTGTAGCCTTATCACATGTTTTTAAAAGTCCAACAAGGGAGGCTTTGTCCAAAAATTTCCTTTGTCCAACTCTTTTATCTCTCATCTCAGTTTACTTCTCTCTCCGTCCAAAAGTGACGTTCTCTGCACAAGAACGGTTTTCTGGGTTTATGCGCTCTTAGTGGTTCCGATTCTTTCTCCACTTTAAACTTGTCCGTTTCTCACTCTCTCTCAAATCTCATTCTCTCTCTTCAATTCAGCCCATTTCACTTGAGCCATTCTCTCTTCTGCTTCTACTTTCTAGTCAATTCAAACCCCCCCATCTTCACCTCTGATCCAAAGCTGAGAACTTGCTTTCTGGTTTCAATAGATACTCTCACATGCTGTTGTGGGTTGCCTTCAAAACACCACCTTTGAAGACATCTCGGGTCGCTAACTAACCCCTTTTGTTGATTTTGCAACAGAAAGGTTTAATAATAATAGAAAAAGGGTTGTACACTTCGTGGTGTGGTCTTTGTGGGGAATTGGGGATTACGCAGATCTGCATGTTATCTATTAGTATTTCACAATAACCGAAAAAGAGTAAGAGAGAGAAGAAAAAAAGGAGTGTTATTTTTTTGTTTTTTTGGTTTTCCTATTAAAAAAAAAAAACTGTATCTTTCCTTCTTATCTTATCCTTAATTCCTCACATTAATTGATGACTGAAGCGGGTTTGCTGCCATTTTAGCTATCTCAATCTGAAAAGTGTGCAATTGTGATTGTTGTATGGGGGTGGTGGTTGAAAGGTTTCAAAAGTAACAACTTAATACTGAGGGTAAAAGTGGTGTTGTGTGGATTGTGAAAGATTTGATTTTTTGTTGGTTATTCTCACAAGGGTTGTGACGGATCCTTCAAGCGAAGAAAGTGGGTGCTCGAGTGGTGTGGAGTGCATTCTTGGCATTCTAAGGGCCCTTAAGATGGGGTCCTGCTTCTCTGCGGAAAGCAGGAGCCCTCACCCCAATTCACCAAATTCATCATCTTTAAGGAAGAGCAAGAGCAACTCCAAGAAGAGGCTTGGATCAAGAGCCTCTTCATTTGAGTATTGGAGGAATGAACCTCTTCATAGGATCCCTGGGAGGATCTTCCTCAATGGCTCATCCCAAGTTGCATCCTTGTTCACTCAACAAGGGAAGAAGGGCACCAACCAGGATGCCATGGTTGTCTGGGAGGTTACATCCTTTTTCTGACTTTGCATTTCTATTTTTTGGTCAATTTACCCTCTTTGTGAGTGTTTGTTTTGCTACATTTTGTTCACAATTCAGATCTTTTTGTCTTTATATTAATGAGGTTGATTTACTTCCGTCAGCTTGGATTTTGTACCTTGCCATTTCTGCACATATGTTTTTTTACATACATACACTACTTTTCTAGGTCTTATGTTGATCCTTGAATTCCATTTCCTGCTTCATGCTGATTTGGTTGTGACGTGTATCGATTGATCAAGCGGTGTGTTCACATGGTTTCTTTGCAAATATGGTTTTTTGCATGTTTGTCATCATTACTGATTCTTAATTAACCACATTTTTGCCTATGTATGACCGTTTCTGGTTGTGATTGCGTATTAAGGATCTAATGTTCTATTCTGCTGGGATCACTTGATGGAAGTTGGTGGATGATTTAAGTTCTGAAAGATCTTGGTTGTACTTCCTCTCCACATAGTGGAGAGTCACACGAGTATTGATCTGAAACCATTCTTATTATTGAATGTGGGAGGTTGGGGGGAGGGATCTTTTGGTAGCTATTTTTAGACAATAGCAATTGTGGATGCTTGGTTTTTGTTTGTTTGTTTGTTTCTGTTGAATAATGTTTTATATAGTTTTAATTGCTTCCGTTTACCATATATTGCAGAACTTTTGTTCTAGACAAGATACTATTTTCTGTGGAGTTTTTGATGGCCATGGTCCGTATGGTCACATGGTTGCGAAAAGAGTGAGGGATTCCCTTCCTCTAAAACTGAATGCCCATTGGGAACGAAGTGCATCTGGTGAAGAAGTCCTCAAGGAGATTAGCGTTAATACTGCAGGAAGCATGAATTCAGAAGAGGCTGCATTTGCATCTGCTGATGATGAATCCAGGGTATCCGTTGATGCTGAGGAAACAGAAAAACACCCAGAAATCTTTCAGACACTTAAAGAGTCCTTTTTGAAGGCATTCAAAGTTATGGATAGAGAACTGAAGATGCACCAAAGTATTGATTGCTTCTGTAGTGGGACAACAGCAGTAACTCTGGTTAAGCAGGTGTTGGCTTGTAACCTTTGGTAGATTATATTTTGTTAGAATTTTTTGCTAATGAATTATTTTTTTACCATAAAATATGTTGGTTCCTTTACAGGGCTGTGATCTTATTATTGGAAATGTTGGTGACTCTAGAGCTGTGCTGGGTACAAGAGAGAAAGACAATTCTCTTGTTGCCATCCAGTTAACTGTGGATCTAAAGCCCAATCTTCCAGGTATATCTCTCATCTGGGAAATTCTTGCCTACTTTGTTGAACAGTGGCATCAGATTGAAGAAAACGTTCAGATCAGTTCTAGTCATTTCCATGAAGAACATAGTTTAGTTGAAATGTGTCTCCTTTGTTATTGAGTTATTTCTATCTTTCTTGGATGTCAAACATTGAGATATGTTGCTTTTGATCTTTTAGTTTTTGAAACTCTTTAACTCCCCTTCATTCTGAGTCCTGATTCACTTTTGATTAGAGAATTTTCCTTCTATTATAGGCAACTGGGAGTTCTTTTCCCCCTTATTTTATATATACTCTGTCTTGATTGGAATGGTCTACAATATGAAGTATCCTTGTCATATCCAGCAAGTAACCTCAACATTATTCTATAAATATAATAAGGATAAAAGAAAGAAATAAAAGGTTTTTTTTTTTTCAGCATTAAAATTTATTATTATGTAATTATATGTTCTTGATCAGTTGATCCTGTGTAAATTTATGCAATTGTTGGAAATCATTAAGGGTCCATGCAGTACTTTAACAGTAAAAGATGTGATACATTATGCATATTAGTGGACAAGAACTATGGGTTCGCATGTTAAATTTATTTGAGAGCTCTAGACTAGAATACATGTTTTTGAATAACTAATCTACATATTTACATGAAATAATAGAGATGAGCCATAAAACGGACATCTGTACTACTACTGGTATAGAGAGGATACTAACACTTAGTTGGTTGGGAGATGGACAAATTTCTATGTCTGTTGTGTTAGGTATTGTGTGTGTATGTCATGTCTCATCTCAAATTGTACTTATCTAGAATCAACCCATTCTTGGTTTCTGTTTAATAACCATATTAAAGGAAAAGATTTAGCCTATGTAACTCATTGTGTTAAGTTGACAGCTCTCTAATGCTATTTTTCATGGTCTGTCATATCTGTAGATATTGTCCACAAGTCTTTCCTAATTTATTTTTCTCTCTTACAGCCGAAGAAGAGAGAATTCGCAAATGTAAAGGACGTGTTTTTGCTCTTCAGGATGAACCTGAAGTTGCTCGAGTCTGGTTGCCAAACAATGACTCACCTGGCCTTGCCATGGCAAGGGCATTTGGAGATTTTTGTCTTAAAGATTTTGGCCTGATATCTGTTCCCGAGGTGTCATACAGACGACTCACCGAGAAGGACGAATTTGTTGTCATGGCAACAGATGGGGTAGGAGACCTATCTTACATTGTCATCGCACTTGCCTACTAAGATTTTCATTTTACACGCCCTTTTCACTTTCATCTCAAGTTTGTTGTTTGTTAATGGCAGATTTGGGATGTTCTCTCAAACAAAGAAGTGGTGGACATTGTGGCAGCCGCGCCAAGGCGTGCCTCGGCCGCACGAGCGCTGGTCGAGTCAGCGGTTCGCTCATGGAGGTACAAGTATCCAACCTCCAAAGTGGATGACTGTGCTGTGGTTTGCCTCTTTCTGGACTCAGACTCGCACAAAGTGTGTAGTGCTTCCAATGTCATCAAGTCCAAGGAACAACCTAGTTCAGGTATCCAAGTCCACAACGGTGACAGCGGAAATGTTCTTGCACCTACTGGTCTGGCAAGGTCGGGAACTTGCAGGGAAAACAATGAAGATAACAACAACAACAAGGAGGAAGAGTCTAAGGAAGAGGAAATAGATACTGATGCAGAAATAGAGTGGTCTGCTCTCGAAGGAGTGTCGCGTGTGAACACATTACTAAACCTCCCAAGGTTTGAACCTGACAAAGAAGACAAGAGGATGAGAAAACACAAATGAGAAAAAAATGGTTCAACCAATCAAGGAATGCTGAGTTGAGTTAAAGATGGTCTTTTACTTTATATTTGTTTATTTTTATTTTGTTTTTGTTTCCCATCATCATTATATAGATACATATACCCTCTCTCTCCCTTGTTTTTTTTTTTTTTTTGTTATTTTTGCACAATTTTCTTTTCTATTTATATATTCATGTTCCCACCCATTGATGTTTTTGTTTGGACTAGATAGGATGGCCGGGCTGTTTTAGTGTGTCTGGAAATCTGTCCTCCCTCTCGTGTGCTTGAAAATTTTGTAAAATCAAACTTTTCATAGTTCATACTAATAGTTTATAAAGCCTTATTATTTAATATTTTAATTACTTATTTTGTTGGAAATTTGTAGCGTGGTTCGTGAGTTTGGGTGTTTAATATTAATTTTTTACATTATTGTGCAAGTTGGTGAATGACAAGGAAATTGGGATAATGACGCGTACAATGGGTAGGTTCATAAATCATAAATCAAATGAAGTGGCCTCAATTGTTCAAGCTTTAGCATCTTTCTTTTTCGGGTGGAAATTAATGTGGTATGGTTTGGACTTTGGCATGGACGGGTGCTAGGAGTAACTAAAACTCGTGTTTGTTATTGTTTGTGTTGTGTGGCTGGTGACACCACTATGTTCATTGCAAAATTGTGTGTCATTTGATTTTTGTTCAATTATTCATACTATTTCAATTACATTTCCAACACATTAAATTTCATTGAATTTAGTATAATAAATTTGAAGGGTGAGTTTCAGAACTGCACATGTTCCAGCTACTAGCGTATTTTGAAACTGCAGATGATCCTATATTTCATTTGCGCAAACACATTTATTCACTCACTGACACACGTATATGGCAATTAATGAAGCGGACATTAAATTTGTAAAATTTTAAAGACGGTGTTGATAGTGTCAATTTGCCAAATTGGGTTGAAAGACAGTTAGTAGTTATATTTATTGCGACGTAAATTCCTGTGTTTTTTAAACAAAATTATTGAAAACTATTTATTATTATTACTACTATTATTTTTCTGACCACTGTCCTAAAAGGCTAAAACCATTACTTTTTTGGGACACAAATTCATAGCATTTCATTATGGATAGTAAGAACAATAAAATATGGTATCATATGATAAATAGATGGACTAGTATTATCAATAGCTACCCCAGCAAGAATGTGAACAATTATATTAGCTTGTCGCCTAACCAACTCAACCCAAAAGTTTGGAAAAAGAGATAGAAGTTCTCTGCATTCACTGATAGATGAAACCAACGTCAGAAAAATCTGATCTGGTATCATGAACTTTATCCACTACTCCTTTGCAGTGTAATTCAAAGATTACATGTGACATGTCCAAATCAATTACCCAATGCAATTTTGCTTGCAAAAAAGACCCAAGAACTTTTTCCCTCTGAAACTAGGGCACAGACACGGGACCATCCAAGCCGATTTCGCCAACGCAAAGTAACCCTCTTCATCTCTGATACACATTTCCCAGCTCGTTTGTTGATTTTGTACATGAAAGCTAGCATTTACATTACACTTTACAAATCCATGCTCAATAAATACAAAGTTTTTGTTGTTCAAATTGTATTAGAAATCACGGAGTATTGCAACACTTTCCTATAAAAACTTTTCATTGTTGATTTCTTAACCAGTATTTTCTTTATGTTATTATTGTTCTTTTAATTTGGTTATCTTTTTTATTATTATTATAAAACAAAAATTTGATTCCTAGTATTTTAATTATGTAACTATAACTTATCTATTAATTTGATATTAATAGTTCACAAAAATATTAATATGGTAATGAAGTGCAAACATAAATATATTAATAATAATGTAAATAAAGTAGAAGTGTCAAAGTGAGCCAACTTAACTTGATTCACTTTTTTTGTGAGCCAAAACTAAGTCCACCAACAACTACCAATGTGTATCAATTGACACTAGATTGGTAAAACTTGTGGTGTCAAGTTTTAGCTAAGGATATATAGTTATGTTACACGCTTGAATGAGAAATTATTTACCTTTAGTAGCTCTACTTGATTCGAGCAAAATTACTTTTCGTGAAAGGTATTCGTGGCTTGTAGAAAAAAATCTATCAAAATACTAATTCATAACAGTATACTTAAAAAAATAAGAAAATACAAGGAAAACAAAAATATCAAGAGAATTTTAAATAAAAAAGTAATAAATTTTAAAAAAATAGAAAAGTAAAAACATGTTAACATGAGTTACTCCATCTTACTTGAACGGTTATATCATCTCAACTTGTTGGTTAAGTGGAGCGGACCAAATCAATTCCATAAAAAAATAGAGTAAACATTTTTTTAATTTATTTAGTTTGTGTGTCAGATTAATATGTGATCACTCGCAAGTTAGCTTATCTGTTACTCTGCAATTTTTTTATTATATTTTATTAATTTTGTAATGATTGGAAAATAAAATTAAGGGTAGAAATCAAATTTTTCTTATCTCTCTAATTGTAAGGTAGAGATATTGGTCTTCAGAAAAAAAAAAGTATTGGTCACTATATTTTATCGCAAATAATTAAGACTAAAACACGAGTTATTTGAGTTATATGGTCAAGATTAATTCCTCTAACATACACAAAATTATCCTTTCATGATTTGATCTAATGACCCAAATTCATTCTTCAACGTACTATCTCATAATAAAACTCCTCTATCTATATATGTATGTACGCGGAGATTAAGTTACTCCAAGACTAGGGTAATTTTTTATAGAAGTATTCCACTCAATAACTCTTATTTTAGAAACAACTTATTTTAGAAACAACTTATAAATATCTCACAAGTTACTATTTTCGTAAACTCTTAATTCAAATACATATACAAATATTGACGTGACAAGATGTTGGAATAATTTGTAGTTAAACTCCTCTTCTAAATGGGACCTAAATCGAGAAGCTAGCAAACAAATGCGTTCATGGATGATTGGTAAGAAGGTGCTAGAATGGCCTGGCTGATTGGCCCGCACTTACAAAAACGAAAGGCTTATGCTGCTTATCACTTATTAGATTACAAGCTTCGAACATCCTCTCTTCGAAAGGATTGATATATCAATCAAATTACAGTTAAATAATAATCCCTTAATTACATATATATATATATATATATATATATATTCTTTTACTTTTTGTGAAATCCCATTCATATGAATATTTAATGTAAAGGATAAATCAATAACGAAAAAGCTACAATGCAATGCTGTAACTTGTATTCATTAATTCATGTATGTTTTATTTTACGCCACAGGATGCATTTTCTTAATTATATTTGTTTTCCTTCCAACCAACGGCTGTAAAAATCCAACGCTTCCCGCGGCTTATATTCCGGCACGGTGTGCCCAGCTCCCTGCACCATATGATCATTCATTTGGTAAATAAATCACCAAAATAGTTAACTATTTGAAAATTTATTATTTGGTGCATGTGATAATAACTAAGTTGATTTAATAATTTACCTTGATTGTGAGGAAGGTGAGGTTGTTCTCGTACGCTTGCAAGTACCTGTGCCATTTCAATTGAACAAATTTTGTATTGTGTTTTTTTGGGTGCTAGCTAATTGAACAACTTTACTAATACAAGTACAAGAATTTGTTAGGGCATAGGTCGAGCGTTAATATGCATACCCAGCAACTTGGTTATTTGAGTTCCATGGCCTCCATTCATCCACAATCTTATATCTCAAAGATCTTGTCCAAGCCTCACTTCCGGTAAATGGCACGCACATATCATGGTCGCCACTGCCATGCATGACCCATGATCATACATATATAGTTAATTTAGAATTTCACATAAGCATATTACTATTAATTAATATTCTTGAAATTCCATTAGATTGTAGTTGGCACCTGAAAATAAGTGCCTTATAGCCCAGCCTGGTTAGGTTCTTGTGGTAAGGAATCATGCTTCCAGCATTGTGATCGTATAATATCCTACCCGTACATATTTCCCACGGACCCGCCACTTTTTCCTGTGCATATGTATAAAAGTTAATTAATCCTCAGTCATTATTACCTTAACTGTTAAAATAAAATATAATTAATACTAATCATAGTGATTACCTACCGATTCAGCATGAATGGCTTTCCTGACTGCAACATTGTTTAGCCATGAACTTGCTACTTCATCGCTCTGCTCTTTGCGAGATCAAAAACAGAATTAATTTTATCATTTCATCACTTTAGTTATAATGCATTACCTATATATATATACCAAGTTAAGCATGTTATTGTCTTGTTTTCCATAAATTGTTAGCTAATTTGGGTTCATAACCTATTCATATTTTAACCAATCTCTACATAACACGTATATAAATTTCTTAATTTACAAGAAAAAATTAATAATATTAATCAATCAGATGTCATATAAAGATAAATAGGAATTATGATAGTCCTGAACCATGCACCTAAGAAATTTTTCATGTCTTCACATTTAAATTAACTAAATATTAAAAAAAATGTTACGCTAGCTATGATTGAGTTAGTCTCTCTAAAATTAAAAGCTTCACGAATTACCAAGATTTGTCTACAACATACTTAATTATATACAAGAATAACCATGATAAATATTGAGACATGATTGATAACTTACAACACAGTGTACATGATTCGTTCCTGTCAATTGGGGCCATAATGTAACAAGGCCAGGTTTGACTGGTGCTCTAAAAGGCCAAGCTCTACCAAACATTCTATTCCTCACTGGGAGAGGCCTCTCAGTAACCCCTAATTGCTTGAAACTCTTTGGTAAGCTTCCATTTTCTTTGGCTGTGGCATCACCATCAGGGAAATGGTAGCATGGCTCTAGTATGTTGTACACGTTAAGCCCATCAATGGCCTGATAGCATGGCAATGATAATCATGTTTAATTAGTTGTTATTATTCATAATAATGAGAAGAAGAAAAATAAATAAAAAGAAACCCATTCATGCTGCTGCCATCTTGTTGTTCTCTATGAATGTGTCTCACCCTATCAACTTTTTCAACGGTCTTGTAACACACATCATTTTCGTCCAAAGAGTAAGCATCGTAGTAGTTTCCTTTGCAGAAAGATTGTAAATTCTGCAAATTGTAATTGATTTGCACAATATTTAATAATGAGACCAAATAAATGCCAACTAATCAATGCTTTCAAGACATCGATCAAAACAACATTTAATCAAAAAGAAAATATAATTAAAAGTAGTATACTTAATAACTTAATACATACAGTATATAAAATTTCACTACCTTGTATATAA
This sequence comes from Glycine tomentella, assembly GCA_007407185.1. Taxonomy (NCBI): domain Eukaryota; kingdom Viridiplantae; phylum Streptophyta; class Magnoliopsida; order Fabales; family Fabaceae; genus Glycine; species Glycine tomentella. The sequence continues at coordinate 368,217 of PYAF01000504.1, read as the reverse complement.
AAAATAAGATAATTAACCAATGAATTAAGCTGTACTTAACAAATTAAATTAATATTTATTCAATACCTCATACATAGTGTCGGATATGAGGCCCATCCCGTGCACAAATGGGAAAAGAGCATTGCCATCAAATATTTCGTCCGTGACACCATTTCCAACCATGTAACCCTACACAAGAAACAAAAGTCAAATGAAATTTAAGGTATTTGCTGGCTTTCTAGCTACGTCAAAACTTTAAAACTGTGTAATTGTAACATAATTTATATACACCTTTTAATATTTTTTATTATTAAGTATTTGCTGGCTTTCTACGTCAAAGCTTTAGGACTCACGTAAAATTTAATAATATGTCCAAAAAAAAAAGTTACTAGCTTTCACTATCATAAAATATTTTAATATACGTAAAAGAAATTGTACCTTTAAATTGATCACGGGCTTTGTACCACTCCGGATTCCTGGCATGGACACACAAACAATTTATGCTCATGAACCAATCAATAAGTATATAAAGCAAGTTGGAATTAAAAACTTTGAGTATCACACCTCCTTTCTGAGTATGTAACTTTTTTTTATAGGTTATAACATTTACATGAAACTTAGACAACACTTTAAAATTTAGAAAATAGTCTATATATTGATAAGGTAAAAACTTATCATAGTGTTGTTCAATCATAAACCTTCATTTATATATTTTTTGTTAATTTTATAATTATTATCTTAAAAGAGATATTAATTACACTTTTTTAATTAGTTGTCAATCTAAATGTTTTTACAGAATAGTAAACTCTGTATTTTATATTTTTAAGTTACAAACTTACGAAAAAAGATATAAATTAAGCGTTCATGTTATTGTTTTAGCTATCGAATTAGACTTTACCTTTAGCAACTTCAAAAGCTAGAGTAGGCACATAAACTCCGGCATAAGACTCCCCAGCAATATAAAATGGATTAGCCTGGAATTCCGGAAATTGCTGAAACCACTGCCAATAAAAGAAAAATAAATATAAGCAAAAAAATATTAGAATAATATTACGTACGTACGTAATATACTGATTATGTTAATTTGATCCTATTCTTATATATCCTCCAATGCTAATGTTAATTCTATTTCAAATGCTAATATCTTCTCTTGGAAGTACCTTTAAGAGGAAAAGATGGGTATCAGACGCAGTTTCAAGGTCCCCAGTAGCATATTTGCTTGTGTTCTTGGAGTAAGAGAGCCCAACGCCAGCAGGGGAATCCAAATATATAACGCTGGAAACCTGAAATTAAGATGGATAAAGATAGTAAGTATAAAGGTGTCATTACTTCAAATAAAAAAGTATTAATTGTAATTTGTGAGAGAAATGCATTTTTTAATGCGAATGAAATGTAAACTAGAAAATAAAAACTAACAGTAAGTAATTCAACTCTGTTTTTAAAAATTTAAAATTTTGGAACCATTTCTAATCTAATTTCTTCCATCGATATGAAATTGTATTATTCCTTATAAATCGAATATTAAATGTTTATTAAACAAATGGCCAAGGATAACTACTATATCCTCTTCAATTATTTTCCATCATTCCATGTGCTCTTGGAATTGATGCGTAAGTTGGCAAGTTGAGAAAATCACTATTATGTTCAAGTGTATATAATTAATAAAAATCATTTAAAACTTGACACATGTATACAGTATACTACATGCCGTCTTAACACAAGATTGGGTAATAAACATCAACAGAATTATTATATTAGATGCAAATATAGCAATATTAATTTCTGTGTCACGTTCTTACCTTAGACCAGCTGTAAGGATTGATATGCAAAGTGGGTAGATTCCCTTTCGAATTTGCAGCCTCAAAGTTGAATGGTCCTGCATGCACCCACATTACACAATCACACATATATAATCAACACACACACACACACACAAAAATTACAATATTTATTCAAGGTGAGAAAAGGACGTCGAAGAGAACAATGTCTAAAACTCTTACTATGTCAGTGGCTCAACATTTTTCTCTTACACACCTTCGAAAAGCTGATGATGTGGGAAGAGATTAATATAAAGACGCGTAATATTTAAAATTGGTCCCCGATTTGATGAACAGACGTCAACTTCTAATTAAAAGAAAAAGTGACCAAATTTTTCAAAATTCAAATGTTGCCTTTGTACCTAGATGGAACTAGGCAAGTCATGACGTGGTTGATTAGGGAGAATTAATTAACGTGTAGACCCCTGCCCATACAGAATAGTTGAAGATTTTTATTTTTTTAGGTCACCAAAATCCTGACTAACTATTTTTAGTAGAATATTTTCTCTTAACCATAAAGTTTGACTCTGACTTTATTTAAATAAGTTGAATTTAATTTACTCATACTAACAATTTCTTGGTGGTTAAAGTCTTGAAAATTAATATGATGATGAGACATATATAAAGTGTCATTATTATTGTTTCCAATGAATAAAAAATAAGGTACAATAATTAGCCTACCATGCTCATAAACAAAGCCATCAAAGCTGGAGCACCCAGGTCCACCATTCAGCCATAGCAAAACTGGGTCCTTCTCTGGACTTCTTTCTGAACTAACGAAGTAGTAGAACAGGTTCTTCCCACTTTCAGTATTTCCATCAATACTTATATATCTGAAGTCAATAATTGAACCCAACAAAAAAAAAATCTCCTTTAGTTTACCAAAAAGATAACCCGTTTTAATCTGTAGTGACGTCACTCGAGTTAATGGGTGAAATGAAAATATCTATGCATTATAAAGTTTTTGAAGTACCATATTAAGGCTTGATTTAAATTAAAATTTTCCCAACCAGTACGAAAATTATCTCAAAGTTTTGAAAAAGAGAAGACGTGTGAATTGGGTTTAATTTATGCAATAAGTTTGTGAGTGTTAATTTGTTGAGAAATTTATGTAAAAACTAATTGTTATTAAGATATTTGTTTCTTCATCAAAATGATTGATATATATGAAAATGATGTGTGCGTACCCGGAATAGTGCTTGGATGGGAAATTGCCGTTAAAGCCAGGGAGTTGTGTGATGAGAGAGGGTGCAGGGGCAGATTGAACAGAGATCCAATGACCCGACAAAAGCATGCAAAGTAGTGACACAACCCAATACTCTAGAATTTTTTTATTTTCCATGGCCATTCAATTTTTTGTGGATGTGCCCAATTCCTCACCCAAGAGTGTTGGGAAGAAAAGTGATGGAATGAAGCAAGGAGCAAGGCATGCCTATATATATAAATATGTGAGGTGTGTGTAGTATGTGAATGATATTAAGAAAGAAAAGAAGAATCATTACTTAAGCTTTACTGCAATCGTCAAGACCAAGGTTAAATTCAAATGACCTTGACTATTGTATAAAGGGATTATTGAATTTAGTTTAATAAATTGTAAATCTTCTGATAGGAATAAAAAATAAAATAAAAAAGTCAAGGCCAAGCATTATTTGATTTAAAAATATTTATTGGATAAAGGTGAGTTTGGAATTTATACCACGGCATTAGAAGAAAGGTAAGAATCAATTAGGGGGTATTCATCAACCGATTCAAATTGATGCAAATCATATTGACCGAATCAAAAAATCAATAACCGAAATAACCGAAAATCGAAAAAAATCCAAAAATTTTAATTTGATTGGATCGTTTTTCGATTTGGCCAGTGAAAACCGATCCAATCCAAATCGATCCAATTATAAACCTTACTTTACAATTTACCTACTTGGACCTATTCCCCATCATAACCCAAAAACTAAAAATCCAATACATACTAAAAAATTGCTCCTTATTTTGTCCAATAAACGTGTTTGTCCAATGAAAATTAGAAAATAATATTTGTTTTTGTCCAATGAATATGTTTGTTTATGTTAAATACTCCTTATTTTGATAAAAATAAGTCTTATAAGTTTTATTTTTAGACTTTTTTAAAAATTGAAAATTGATCCAATCCAAATCGAAAAAAATTGGATTGAATTGGATCAGATTTAAAAAAAAATTCAAATTGGATAAATAATCAAATAACCAAACCAAAAGAATTGGATCAAATATTTTTTTATTTTAAAACCCGATCTAATCTGGACCGAACACCCAGGTCAATCAATGCATGCGAGTTGCATTTGTTAGAGAAACCACGTCACACGTGTGCTAAATTTTTAACTAATTAGTCTTTTGCTCGGAATATTTTATGTTCGACGTAGATTATAATATTGTTTAACAACATTTTATACATCTTTTGGAGATGTTTTTTAAAATTATTTTTATGATTAAATATCATTTCTGAAAGTTAAAAAAGTAATTCTTTAAATTTTTATATATTCTTTTAAATTTTGAATTATTTAAATTGATTATCTTTAATAGAATGAAATATGATTTTTTTAATATTTTTTTAAAACATTATAATTCATTAATTGAATTATTTTTATGATATATATAATAATAAATTTATTTTCTTTTGAAAATATTAAATCAAAGTAATTTCAACTGATTAAATAAAATATTTTATTTATATCATATATAATAAATGAATACATAATAATCAATTAATAAATGCATTTAATTCATTTTTCTTCTCAAATATCTCATAATAATAAATGTGCATTTAAAATTCGCTTTCTATTAAATATTCTACTAATTAATAATATTTATTAAATAAATGAAAAATAAAATAATTAAAAGAGAATTGCCTAATATATCCTTAAGAAATTATTGTTAAGAGGGATATACCGAGATAACAAATATATAACTCATAAGAAATTTGAGTTAGCTTGACTTTACTCACTTTTCCCACCTTGACTAGCCTATTTTGAAACCTCTATTTTATTTCTTTCATGTCACTTCTTACATTTTAAAATTGGAGTGTATATCTATCATTTTTCTTTGCTTTTATGATTTGTTTGGCATATAGGAGGAAAAAAATGCTAAATAATAATAAAAGAAAGAGAAATGGAGTGAATGAAAAGAGGTGAGAAGAGAAACAGTAAAAAGAATATAAAAAGATTGATAGTCATGGATGAATCTAGAAACCTATCCAACGGGGTTGAATTTTTGTTTCCTTCTTTATAATTATTTAAATGTCTAACTTCTAATAAATATTAATTTTTAAAAATATTTAATATTTTCACACATAAAAATAAAATTACTTTTTATTTTAAATGATAATAACTTTAAAAATTATTATTATAATAATAAGACAGAATTAATTTCAAATAGTTTTAAACTAATTATCACCTTAATCATTACTTTCTCTAGTCTTTATTATAAGAAAAAATGATTTCATATTTATTAAAAAATTAGTTAATTTATTAAATTGTGTCAATACCAAAACAAATTTTTTTTCCAAAACAATTTTTATTCTAACTATTGATTGATCTAAATTATGAAACCGAGAATTGGAAGTAGTAAGTACATCTCACCGAAGAAATCACGGAGGAAAAAACGGAGAATACTTACAAAATAAACGGCTCTAACATAGATGCTTCTAGCGAGACAAACAAAATAGCTATATACAACAAAATATAAGCTTTACTAATGTCTTTAAAGTATAAAAGTAGAAATCCAACATAAAAAACTTTATTGAATGAAGAAAAACATCTTGTTTTGGCTGAACAAGAAAAATCTTAATTTTGTGATTACTAATTAGTGTCGAAAAACGATTTAAAAAATCTGGCCAGCATATCTACAAGATTTTTTTTTAATAACAAGTATAAGATTTAAAATAATTTAGTTTGGTGAGATTCTCTTTCATCTTTTATCCAAAAAGAGTTTCTTAGTAATAGTTATAACTTTTTTTTTTAGATTCACATGATTGTACAAGTGTTTTGATTGTTTATCTTCCATGATTTTTTTTTCATCTTTGTTATTATAATGAAGTATAATGTTTTGTTTTGTCAACGAGTTTGGTGTCAACCTAATTAGAATTGTCCTCTTCAATTTGATGTAACATAACTTTGAATTTTGATATAAAAATGTTTAAACAGTAAAGTGGTGAAATATTATTTGTTTGGTAGAGCTGATAAAATTAACCCCGACTCAATGGCTTAGGCGGGGCGGGGTTCTCAAATTTGAGGTCCGAAAGGAATTGAGTTATTTGGTGTCATAAAGCTAGGCTAGATTTTATGAAATATTATCATGAAATTATGGTTAAGCGATGATGTGAAAAATTATAATAGTATATTATATTATCACTTAATGGATCATGATTGATTGCATGTATTAAAATTAAACATAAATAATTTTCAGGTAATAAAATAAGAAAATAAAGTTTAGGTTATAAAAACAAAATGGATTGTATATATGAAAAATATATTTATGTTTTGTTTTTTTCTTTAAAAAAATTGTGAATTAAAAAAAAAAAAAGATACCTCTATTCTTTGGGAAATAAAATTTCGGGAGCCTCTCAAACTAACGTAGCTTTATTACTGTTTACCCTTGTCATTGTCGGTATTAAACAAAGTAAAATCAAATAAAGCCAGTGAGAAAATTAAGGATCCAAACCAAACCAAGTTTTGGGTAAAAAAGGTAAAGCCCTATTTGGAAAATTAATTACGAAGACTAACCGTAAGTTAAACAGATAGTAGAAAGCATTTGGGTGGTTATTGCTTTAATTAATCATATATTGGGCATGATACATCTGTGTGTACACTCAGCATAGTAGTACTAGTGGGATGCTGTTTCCTTTATGGAATAATGGAATGGAATTTATCTGAGACAGGCTCTTTTTATCAATCAGTTTTTTGCTATTCTGGCAAACATGTTTGCATTTTTGTCTTCATTCTTACCCTTTCACCCTCCTTTGGACTTGCTCTCAAATGCAATATGCTTAATGTTGCTGTCTAAGACTTGTGAAACCAAAGTGCACTATGTATGACTACTATTGACTAGAAAAATAGTGGCATGCATATAAGACGCAAATGCAGTTAGTGGGAAATTAATAATTGCGTTGATTTCAATGATTTGTGCGTTAGTGGCCCCTTTGCCTCCTTCTACTTTTCATTAATTCTATAAAAGGACAAACGTGGTTTTCATTTTCTCAATTAGTTTTTTCTGGATCTCTAGTGGATGACTCAGAGTCAGGACTGAGCTTATAATATGTAGTTGGTACTTGATTATGGAAGTGCTTAATAGTTTTTTATTTATTTATTATTATTATTATAAAAAAGTGATAAAACAAGAAGACACTTTAATACTACGAGTATGAGTTATGACGCCAATGACAACTTAAGCTTGCGAGTCGATGGTTGAATTGCAAATGCATCTAGTCAGTTAGTTCTTAGGAGCTAAAAAATCTTATTTAGATGGATTGTTTATCAAGCAGAAAAATAATATCAAAGAAATTTGAACCTATAACACATAAAAAAGATAAAAATTAAATTGTATAAAAATTTTATAAGTATTATACCAGCATGCATTAACCAGAAGTGCTTAATATGATGTGTGCTAGCTAGACTACTCCACTATTACTACCACTTGTCCTTCAACTTTGGTACCCACACACATACATACCACCAGTTGCTGTTTCATTTTCACAAAACCTAATCCACACACTACCTTGCCTGCTTGCCATTTATATCCAGAGGCTCCAAATTCCATTTGTTATAGAAAAGCGTTTCAGTACATACCTTCGCGTCATCCTTTGATTAATAAATGAAGATATCATTTTTATTCAAGTTTGGATATTACTTACAACTTACAAGAAATGGAAATTTATATGTACGGCATCCCCCAGTATTAATTCCTATCAAACCAAAAAAACTTATGTAAAGTAATAGAACATTCAACATCTCTCAATATTACAAAAGAAAATGTTTAAGATACATTTATTCTTATCTTTCATCATACTTATATTTCAGGCTTTTTTTTTTTTATCTTTCTCTTATTTTTCCTCCAAAATTGTCTATCATTCTCTCTCTCTCTCTCGTCTCTTATTTCCACCGCAATTCACCCAAAATGAAGAAGAAAAATACTATAATACCCATCAAGATATAAACGATGGGCTAATTGGAGACTTTATTTGTGTTGAAAACTTGAAATACACTACTGATATTTATATGACCAACAAGATGTAATTGAATTTTAAGGGGAAACATATGATGATATGGGGGTACGTGAGTAACATACACTTTTTCAATTATTTTTTTTATATTATTAGTCGAAGTTTATTTTAAAAATTAAAAATTTAATAATTCTATTTCTTATCAATAAGTCTCATTTATGATTTTTTTAATCTTCAATAAATTTTAGTTAATAATATAAAATATATTAAATTTAATATGTCAGAGAGTGTACGTAGTATTATCTTTAGGTTTGAGAGGTGCTAACAATGCATGCTGGGTAATTTTGCCTTCTTATTTATTGATTTCCTTAAAATGAAATTTTTATTTTTTCTTTTTCTTTTTAGGTTTTAGCCATAGGGACTGAGACAAGCAATTAATTGTTGCTATTGCATGGACACTATGGAAACATCAAGGAAAAAAACATGGTGTTTAGCACAGAAATACTCATCCTTAAGCTAACACGAAACATCATGTGGTGGGAACAAACCAAGAAGAGCATGCTATGAAAGCAATTACATACAACAAACCAAAGCTAGAAAATGTATATTTCGTCTGGCTTTATAGAACCTAACTGATATGTTAGCCAAATCCTGTTTATGTACAATTTTACCTGCAAATTCTATTTGAAGGTGTAGACCCCGCAAAAAGGAAAAGAAAAAAAAAAATCATATTCCATTCTCTGAATCTGAATAAAGAAGTTGACAATCTATTTCTGTTTTTAGATTTACTTTTTTTTGTTTGTTACACTTTATGCTTTTGGAATTTGGTGCCGGCTGGGACCTGATTTTTAGTTAATTTAAGGGAAATTGTAAACATCCACTGCAACATATAATCTTTAATAATATTTCTTTTCCTAACACTTATTAAAAATATCGTTAAAATTTATTGACAATATTTTTGTTACATTTTATCATATGTTGTATATAAATCATGTTATTAAAACTTTTAACAAGATGGGCTACACAACATTTGTTTAAATTTTACAAAAATATATTAATAATATTTATTTTTATTTGACAACATTTTTTAAACATTAAAAAAAGTTTTTAGTAATATTTTTAATAAGTATTTGAAATTCTTTTTCTGAATATCATATATGTAATAGGGTTCCAAGGATCCATTCCATTTTGGGACCGTGGAAAGAGATAGGAAAAAAATAGAAAAGAAAGTTAAAAAATGGAATGCGATGTGAGAAAAAATATATAAATACAAAGAAAATGGAATCAAAATGAAACTAAGGATAATAGAATGTATGCTTATAATTAACTTCATGTTAAAAAAATAACTTCATGTGAGGTATTGGGTCTAAAGCTAGGACCATATTGATACAAAAACTATCAAGTTTAGGGTTCTAGAACCTGATTATAATTTATAAATATACATAAAATTGGAATAAATATTAAATTAATCCTTGAAATTATCATTATTTAAGAAGTAAATGATTAATTTAATTCCTGAAATTGTCACTCCCCCTCATATAAAAATATTCAACACTCAGAAGAAAAAATTGTCACTTGCTATCATTTTAATCCTTAAATATAAAATTCTAAAAGAATCCCTAGCTAAAATTATAATTTCTGTTTGCACAGCTGCACTACTACTAATATGCAGAATTACATTACTATATCACACTGCGAGAACAAATTGCACGCTTCTTATTTCGGATTGTCTACCAATATCATCCAATCAGCTGCTAAAGCTTCCTCTGACTTTAAATGTAAAAAACCAAACCTCTTATCCATCATCCACAACAAGACGCATATACCAGGTATATCTTGTTACACAATGAAAGACCATTAAACTTAATTATATTATCTCTCAATCTACAATAAAGATTATAGGTATATATATCAATCTAAAATAAAGCTTACGGATATAATCGGATTTTTTTAATACTCCATTAATATTGTAAAATGAAAACAGAATGGGTCATTTTTTTCTCCCTAAAAAGTTAAAATAAATGGAATAGAGGAAGTATTAATTATTTTTTTTATTAGGATATATTTCCCGACTTTAATAACTATTAGTCATTTTGATAGCTCAGCATCTGTTAATTTAATTTTAACTGTATTATTTTTTAATATGATATTGATATAAATTTTTCACGTAAAGAATAATAATTAATCTTCGTTACAAATAAGATGATTATTTCATTTTCAACATGATTTATTTTATACCTAAATATCAAACCAGATTTAAATCATGAATTACTTAATTAAAAGATATAAGTTGTTATCATTTGTGTTAACCATTGTTGATTAATTTTGTGGATTAGTTAATGTAATTCTTATTAAAAAATTAATTTAATTCCTAACATTAGGGATCAAATCGACTTATGATAATTATTAAATTTAGAGGCCAAATTGATAATGATTGTTAAATTTAAAGACTAGATTAAATTGATAACCCTTATTAAATTTAAAGGCCAAATTGATAATGATTATTAAATTTGAGGCCAAACTTAGAGGCCAATTTGTAAAGAACTAAATTGGCTGCTGGTGTCAATTTTAGAAACAATTAGATGAAAATTGTGACAGTCAATTATTAAATTTATTATTTTATAATTTTAGAAATTAAATTAAGTAATCCGATCCTTATAATTTTAGGATTTAATTTGATGCATTACTCAATTAAATAAATATATATCTACTAAGTTCTAAAGTTCACGTGTAGTGTTAAGAGAATGTTCGATTTTCATTGGGCTTTGGTTTGATTTTGTTTTACTTTCATAGAAAAGGTGTTTAGGGGTTGTTGTAGAAGCATGCTCTTTCATTTCTTGGCTTTTAGCAACCATGTCATTAGCAATAAGATTTAGTGGAGCTAAGCGAGTGTTCGATCTTTCGTTTGGTTTTTGGTTTGATTTCAATTAGACAATCATCATGTGCTGGTCAACTTTCCATAAAAGAAAAGGTGTTTATCGGGTTTGATTTCAATCAGACAATCATCATGTACTGTTCTACTTTCCATAGAAAAGGTGTTAGGACTGGTTGTAGAGGTAAGCCCTTCCATCTTCATGCATGGCTTTTAGCTACCATATCATTAGCCATAAGGTTTTTTATTTTTGGGATTTAAATGACACTAATGATTTTCCACGTAAACATTGGCTAAATAGAAATTTTAAAAAATAAAAATAAGGACTGGGTAGCTTATAATTCTCCTAATTATTCTCTAATGTGTTTTTTTAAAAGGAAGGATAATTACTCCCCCCATTTTTAATTATAAAATTCAAGTTTAAATTGATATTTGTTTATTTCTATAAGAATCAATTTATAATATTTTTTGTAATAATTTTTTACATTAGAAATATTCCTCATTAAAAGAAGAAAGAATATAATGACAAATAATTACAAGAAAGAGAAATATTATTGGCAAGAATAATTTTGGAAAAAATTGTAAATTTAAGAAAAATTTAATACTATCAACTAAATTAATCATTTTTCTTAAACTTAATATATATCAACAAAAGAAGTATATCATATCATTCATAATCCGTGAAACAATACAAGATGATATATAATCAAATTTAACAAGAGTTAACATAAAATTTTAAAGCCCCGTCTAAATTATGGGCTACAAAATTGACTTGTTGCTTAATGAAACTCACCCTAGAGTTTGAGACTTGCAATTGCTTGTGTCCTAGGCGAATAAATTCATGTGTTGGACATCTATCCAATACAAGTAGGGATGATAAAATGGATCTGGTTCGGCGGGCCAGCCCGTTTAGCCTATAAAAAATGTGGATTGAGTTAAGATTTTGAACCCACATTCATTAAACAGGTCAGTCCAACTCAGTTCACAAAAATGTGGGTCAGGATCGGACCAGCCCACCGGGCTAGTAGTCCACTAATAAAAAAATAATAAAATATTTAATAAGTACTTAAATGAGTGGTTTAGAGTGAGAATGATTAAGAAGAAGTGAGTAATTTTGAATCCCTAACCCTAATACATCTATTTGGAACCTAATAATGAGCTATACTATATGTACAAATATGTTTTGATTGTCTATATCATTGTGAAGCAAATTTTTAAGAATCTGTTAAGACTTAGGAGCTAATTGAAAACTATTGTTAGACATGTATTCCCGGCTTATTTTTGCTTCTATTAGACATGTATTTTATATTAAAAATCATTGTTATAGGATTAAGTTAGTACATTATTAATTTTTAGTATAAATAATTACATTTGAATTTTTTACATTTTTTTAAAAAATATATATTTTTTAAGTTGACTAACCCGCTGACTTATTAATCCACTTTAAAGTAGGAGGAGCTAGTATTTTCAGTCCATTTTGCAAAAATGAACCAACTCGGCCCGACCTATTTTTGGGTGGATTGACCAGCTTTGTCATTCCTAAATACAAGAAATTATGCGTCTTTCGTACTCATTCTACCATATTGAAAATCCAATAAATTATTATATTCATGCTCTTTTGCCTTTACAATTTCAAAATATGAATCACATAAACTACGTATATAGTAAATTTGTCACCAACATTTAACAATTTTCAGCACTTTCACTTCCTCATTTCTTCAATATTCGATTTCTATTCTCTACTAAAATCTTCAACTATTTCAACGAAGCACTTCAATTCAATTTCAGGTTCCAACTTGAAACAAGATCTTCGAAGAATCAAATTCGCCCATCAAATACATCTTCCAACACTAGCTTGTAAACTTTACCATTTGACACCAACACTACACTAGTCCGTACGCGTAAAGAATAGATTTTTCAACGAAACCTAAATAGAAGACATTATGCTCGGACACTTGTAGATGATTAACACATATCAAACTATTTTTTTCTTAGCCACCATGCTGCTTCATTCCTTCTAGAGATGCTTTGTTCAAAAGATTTTCAGTCTGAGTATACAAGCCATCAACCGTCAGTAAAAGCAAACATCAAAGAGACAAAGATGATTACTAGTCACATTTATCATGGAAAAGATGCATGAGAAACAAACCTCTAAATTTATCGAAGTTTAACATCAAAATGCAATTTGGAAATAGCAGGATCCTGATCCTCTTTTTTAATTTTAATTTTAATTTTTTTTATTTTCGTACTCTTTTCTTGGTTTGCATCTAAGCTTCTCTTGTTAACCAGTAAATATACATAAAAAAAAGGTTTTTTTTCATAAAATACACAAAAGACATGGTCTTGGGCTTGTGCTAGCCCGGCCCAATAAGACATGAAACAAAAATTATTAAATTAGTTTGACCTAAACAGAAATATGATTTTAATTATAAAATAAATAAGCGGACAAAATTGGATTTTTGTAATTTTTCAATTAATAAGAAAAATAGTCTTATCCTTGTCCATTCTATTATTTTTTTTTAAATATTTGGACTCAAATAAGACAAATCACTTAATAGTGACATAGTTCTTTTTACAAAATTTTAATACAACATCATTACAGATCCAAACTAGGCCATTGAGTAATTTAAAATTATTCTTGGCCCATTAATCTATACACTCAATGCTGAATAATAAAAAAAAGAAGCTTTGAATAAAACAAATCTGTATATACTCTGAACTCTCAATGGTCTTCGTCTTTGCATTATAAAATATAAGTATACACAAAAAAATGACTACTTTAACAAGAAAAAAAGAGTATATATATTGCATGGTATTTGATAAGGGAAAGGCCCACCTTATCCAGAAATTAAGTGTGAATTAAGAAAAAAAATGAAAAAAGAAGAGGTTCTTGTTCTCTGCATATCTGGTTTGTAATCCGAAACAACACACCTTCAGCCACGGAATGGGGAGACATGACTTTGACAGCCGCGTTTTCTTGTTCTCTCTCCGCCGCCGCCGGTTTCCGCCGGAATAAATGCTTCCCCTCAAAGTTTTTTCATTCCTCTTCCACGTGCATGCCCTCTTCCTTGCATGATCACCACTACCACTCTTTCTTATTGCGAGGTTTCATTACTTCTCTTCATATTCCTATACACAACAACAATTCAACGTCATCATAAACATAACTAGTTACAAAACATGCCATGTTTTTTCTTCTTATCTAGTTAACTTATATATATATATATATACTTATTTATATAACTTGGAGTGTAAAATATATTAAACTATAGTTGATCATTCATATAAATTTATTAAAAAGGTTGTGTTGATGATACTTTTTAGATTTTTAGATCATGTATATAGTGAGAATTGTTATTATGGGAATGGATAAAACTTAAATGCTTGGTACTTTTAGCGTGGTTCCTCGATTAAAATTAGAGTTTTACCTCAGTAACCTATGCTCATCGAGGTGAAACTCTAATTTTGATTAGAGAACAACCTCAAAAGTGCTGATGAAATAACATCTAAGTTTTGTCATGTAAGAATTGTTCTTATTTATTATTACAAGAATAATAAATATTTATTAACAAAGGTACGTGGACGATGGAAATTAGTTTTATTCAAATTCAATATTTTGATTATTCATACACGATTTTATGATGAATGCTTGGTAAGTGCATGAGAATTTAGCAGTTAAGTTATGAATTAGATGCTGTTTGGATAAATTTATCCACAAGTACTTATAAAAAGCCAAAACAAGAAGGTAAGATGAATTGAATTTCTGAATAAGCTAAAATCAACTTATGCATTTAAGAAGCTCTTTTCATTTAACTTCTCGAAAAGTTAAGATACATAAATTGAATTTAGTTCATGAAGAAGTTCTTATTTTCTTTTGTATATATATGTTATGTATTAAGATGTTTTGCAGTTGCCAATGATGCTGATAGGAGTGAAATGTCATCTGATACCGCAACCAAGGCATCATATTCAGAAGCTGATAAGATGGTTGATGGTATGGACTTTGGTGAGCTTTGCAATGAGTTTGAGTGCATCAGCAGTCCCTTGGTAGAATCCACTGCGAGACAACTTGCACGCGATATACTTGAGCTAAGGGAGGGAAATCGAGCACTTGGAATCTTTGCTGTTTCCGTCTCATACAAGGTCTTACTTTAATTCTCCTAGGAGTGCTAGTAACACTCTCTTTAACACACTCTTTCATATTGGTTAAAATTCATTAAAAACTACAAAATCATAAGAGAGTGATTAAATAGGATTGTGGGACCCACAAAGTTTTGTGATATTAATAGATTTCAGCCAATATGAGGGAGTATGTTCCTAGCATTTCTCTAATTCTCCATAGTCCATAACACAATACATGTTCTATATATGATCAGTTCATCAAGAAACAAATATGATTCATTGCTTATAACAGCAGATCCCCTTTGTAATAGAACAAGGCATAGCACTTTGTTTACTTCCTTGGATTTTTATGCAAATTCAGAGTCACATTATACTTAGGGGTAGCTATATGGCTAGTTGGCTATCCCAAAAGGTTTTGAAAACTTTGGAGTAGTTAAAATAAGGCAAACTGAAATGCTTTATTTATGAAAAATGTAACATTTAATGTTATTAAGTGTTAACATGATTTTATTGTTTTTTGATATAAAAAAATATTCAGTACTCTTAACACTCATTAGCAAAATTCTTAACATAAATATGTTTAACTATCTCAAAACTTTAATGATGTTATTCCTTTATTCTTAAGAATTGATATCATAGTTTAGTTATCCCAATAAATATTTTCAAGCTCTGCCACTCTTTTTATGTTATGTCTATGATACTGTTACCACGTTCAGGATCCTATTAGGAGTTTTACCGGTCGTGAAAAGTATAAAAGACGACTATGGGCAACCAGTGCACTAGACAACCCATCTGTGGTGAGTTTAATTTCTAGGATCCTTCTTCTAAAGCAGCAATTAATCCATGAGGCAGGGATATTCTGTTGTTCCTTCTCATCTTATAGCTTCCATTGTTTGATAAAAAAAATTTAATTTGAGGGGCCGGAAATACGTAAGCTACATAATTTACTAGTGTGTGTAGTGTCTATCTTTTGTTGAATAGCTTTAGAAAGAGAATAACTACATTGGATTGAATATTTTGTTCAACTTTTCATTTATTTATTTTTAAGATGGACTCCTATCAAGTGACAAAATGTGTAAAGGTGAGAAAGTACATTGATGTGAAATTAGTTATTCTTACTCCAATAATCTTTTTTCCACTTAATAATACTAAAGGATAAATTAGGGGGAATTTTTTTATGTTGGACTGATATAATGGAATAAAATCATCTCTCCTAAATCTACAAATAGAAAGGAAGTGTAGAGCTTTTAAAAAATTTGTGTGGTGACAGACTGTGCAGGAAATGGTGATGCTGTCAACCAGTGTTTTAAGTATCAAGTGGACAATAAGAGGGAAACCAAAATCTGTGTTAGGAGGAGATCTGATTCTTAGAGTTACTTCCAAATTTACTCTTAACCAAATTAGTGGCCAAGTCATTGAGCATGAAGAATTCTGGGACTTATCAGCTTCATCTGCCAGTGCTCAGGCATTTTTCTGGACATCACGTGCTCTCTTTGCTGCTGCTGAATCTGTCAAAGATTTGGCTGACAATGCTAAGAATTTGAGTAGTAAGATTTCAACCAAAAAAGAGAACTTGGAGATGTATCCAGATCCTTCAGGCGATCCAACCAAGGTGAGTTCTTTTTCTTCTATAGATAAATCCTAAATGCCTGGCTTCAGTATCCTATGTTTTTTCATCTTGGGTGCTTTTGTTTTAATTAAGGAATGTATAGGTATGCAAATTTTTAAATATTGAACAAGAATTTATATTATAGGTACTTAAATGAATATGTGTATTTTGACTTCAATACGTATTTACAGGAGAAAGAAAATAAGAAAGTATAATAAGTTAAGCGTCTCCCATAAGTTTAAATTATTTATGCATAAACTAATTTGTAGAAATTCTCTCATTTAGATGTTTGCAAAACTGATTTTCAACTTACCGGAAGTTAATTTACGAGAGAAGCTTAATTTATTTTATCTTCTTATTTTATTCTCCTATAAATATTTATTGGGAAGTTTACCAAACCGAGCAAAGTCATAAGCCACTTTCTTAAATTTGACCAAACGCACCTTCTTAATGAATCAATCAAGTTGTTCAAATCTCTCAGTTTATGCCGTTGAATACCTATCACAAGAATATGATGTTATGAATGCCTTGCAAGAAAGATTACCATACACATGAAGATTGCTTTAGTACACAGGTCATTTTCTTTCATGAGTTGTTGATTGTTTGTGTGTGTTTTTATTCAGTTCTTCCAGAGGGACGACAGTTTTCAGCAGGATGTATACCAGATTGCACTACTCCTGGCAGTAATTTATTTGGTGGTACAATTCCTAAGGACAACTTTGTAAATCCAGCCTGCCATTTTACCAACTGAACTTGTATATCTTTGTTCTCCAAAAATATTGTCATTATAAAGTGTGATTATCAGCTCATAATCATCAGGTTGTTTAGTCAAAGTTACAAGTAAATATGTTCACATTTGTTAGTGTGCCTATAAAGTAAGACGTTTCCTTCTTTTGATGCCACAACCACAAAAGACCATTTGATTATTGTGCTGTAAAACAAGCTAACAAATATTCAGGAATCAGGATGTGTGTGATAGTTTGCTTAATAAAGATAAGTTTTACTTCTTGCTGGTGAAAGACAAAACAACTCAAGATGAGATGACAACAAAAAGTAGGGAGAAAATCACTCAAGTTTTACGATTACCATTTTTTTTGCATCAGTAATTAATATATGATTACTCTGTTTTAAATGTGATTACATATACAAAACTCAAGTTTTCCTTTTAAGAGAGTGATAATGATTTACTAAGCAAAAAAATAGTGAAATAATTTATATGACATGTTTACATGAAGCAATTTTTTTAACAATTTTCATCATCATAAAAAATGATATCGCATCCATTAGAATATTTTGCCTTCCCTATTTAAAAAATTGTACAAGGAGGTAATTGAAAAGAACTTTGAAAACTCTCCCCTGTCTCACTTCTATATTTCTATGAACAAGACGATAAATAATTAATTTATTCGCATCAAGCTCACCATTCAAGGAATTATGTTACAACAAAATAAATTAAATGCCATCTCACGATATAATAATACTATTCAGGTAAGTGCTTAGCATGGTAATAAGCAACGCAAAGAACGTTAATATTTTTCCAATTAGCACGGTAGAAGCTGAAGAAATATCCTGTGCGCCCCTTGTATATACAGTTCCAGTCTTGTTATCCTTCAGTTTGATGCTGGAAGAGCCTAAAGAATCAAGAAGACAATGCTAAGGTCATTGTAGTACATGTCAGTATCAACAAATTTAACTATAAAAGCCAATAGCCATAAATGAAAGTGGCAAATGAGATGTATGGTCCAAGATCACCTGGGATCGACCAATTTTCATGTGACATGTTATTAACTTTTTTCACTTTAAAATTGAAAAATGTGGATACATATTATGTGAAAGTTAACTGGGACTGCTTGGCACTAGACCATGCAATAATTTCACGGGGATAGAGACATCAAAAGCAGGAAATTGATGGAATATGATTGTTATTGGGAAGTATTAAAAGAAACAAATCTCAGGTGATATGATTGGAACAACCTTTGAATATTTATCATATAAATAAACTCACAATTGTAATCAGTCCATCCAATGGTCATATTGTCAAGATCATATATGAATAATTTGTCTGTCAGCACCAAATCTGCAATTGGAAATAATTCCAAGTAAATAAATGATAGTTATCCAATGGTACTAATGTCCAAAATGATCATAAGTTGTACATTTAAACTACCATCAGCCAGGTGCAAGGTACAAGGTACAAGGTAAGTACAAACATAACAATAGCAATATTGAAGTTTTTAATTTAACAAGAATAGCTAACATATAACAGAAACAGACTCTAGAACTTACAGTATGTACAAGTTCTTATTTTATAAGAAGGACTAAATAAATAAATCATGCCTTCTACCAAATTATACCAGGAAGCTAATAGATTAAATTATAAGTGAAGTTTTATTCTAAACTTTACCTCCAAGAAGAATTAGGTCCTTTCCATCCTTAGTTTGTGCCGTACTTTTTTGCCAGCCAATACACCACATGTCGCCCTAGACGACAATGACAATAAAATAATATCAAGAAATAGCTCTATTAAAAGGCTGAAACAAATTTATCCAAATTGAATTTTTCTGAACAAAAAATGGCATACATTTAAAAAAAACAATTGCATTGTAAAATTCTCCAGATGACAACTTAAATTATAGTTGTGGTCAACAGTGTAGTGAAGATAAATAAACAGACTTTAACTTTCAATTCCACAATGTACAAAACACCCAGTAAATTTCCAAGAGGGAGAAATCAATTCAGGCAACAGGCTAAACTTAATAGTATAGTTTTCATATGAAAATAAACTTGTATAGTGTTTGTGTGATGGAGCATCTAGCAGTCACAAAGGTTATCAAATCAGAATGTATGCACATATAAAACCATTAATCGATCAAAGAGGGAGAAATCAATACAGTGAACAGGTTAAACTTAATTAGCAGTGTTTTAAAACCAGACCAATCCGACCGATCGGACCATGAATCGATGGTTCATTTGGGTTGAGTTAGACTTTGGATCAGGCATGTAGTTGACCCATTGTGACCCAGCAGGGTTACTGGTTGAACCAGCTAACCAATGACCCAATCTGGGTCACTTTCATTTTTATTATTTTCTTATTTTTTAAATACTTGTACAATCGGTCACACAGTGCTCACCTTTTTTGTGCCTGGGATTTGACTCATGTCAGCCTTTTTTACCTGCAATTTTCTCATGCAAAGCTCACCATTAACTAATCTTTTATTATCAAAATAAAAGGTTAAAAATGATATCGCATCCATTAGAATATTTTGCCTTCCCTATTTAAAAAATTGTACGAGGTAATTGAAAAGAACTTGAAAACTCTCCCCTGTCTCACTTCTATATTTATATGAACACAACGATAAATAATTAATTTATTCGCATCAAGCTCACCATTCAAGGAATTATGTTACAACAAAATAAATTAAATGCCATCTTGCGATATAATAATACTATTCAGTTAAGTGCTTACAATTTAACCATTTTTCCATTTTCATCCTTCCAAAACAAAATTTCACTTAATTCCTTCCAAAATGTGTTTGTTTTATTTTTTGTCCTTAAAGTACCTTGAACAGTGAAAAACATTGTTTTAAGCACTTTAAAGACGAAAAACAAAACAAACTCATTTTACAAAGACAAACAAGAAAAAAAAACTGCAAAGATGAAAATGAAAAAAACTTTAAATTGCAGGGACAAAAAAATGTATTAAAGCCTAAAAATTTACTCAAGCAAGGATTGAACTATGGACCTAACTCCTCTTTAAAAAATACCTAAGCATTGAGCTACTCTATTCATTTGATAAATATATACGAAAACTATTAATATTTTGAAAACTAAATACATATAAAAATCACCATTTGGCATAAATACATAATAAACATTAGCAGACGAAACTAGCATTTTGGGTTATTATATTAAATATCATAATAAAAACATCTATTATATTTATTATATAAAAAGTATATCTATAATTTTGATCTTTCAATATATAAATAAATATGAATAATAAATAAAATAATATTAATATAGATTTGAACTTAAAGAATGAACTCGTGGAATTATATTTATTTGTGATGTATTTATTATTTGGCTTTTTCTATGATAGGGTATGAAATTTACAATTTTTTAATATTGATGCAGATCAACTAGTGACACATTGGTTTAACCATTGACCCCGTGACTTGACTAGATTGATCACTAGTTTGATTTTTATAAATATGCATAATAGTATATAGTATAGTTTTCATATGAAAAAAATTGTATTTTTTGGCTGGTTGAGCCTCTAGCAGTCACAAAGGTTATAAATCAGAACTATGTAAATATAAAATTACAAATCAAGATTCCACTCACTTTATACTGGAATAGGTAATCGTGAGGATAAGCTGTCAGAGTAAGCCCCTCCTCAAAGGTAAACTTGACAGTTGGAAATGCATCATCAAGACTGCAAAAATTCAACGGTCAACAAGTTAAGAGCTGCATATGCAAGAAAATAAAAGTAAACTCATTGCCTTCTTGAACTGATGCAACTTCATTCACTGAAAGACTATATACTATATATATCACAATATCATTTGAACAATTTGAGCCCATTAATATTTCTGCATTTATGAGACTATCTTGTTTAATTGTCTTCTAGTATAAAATTCTTTGTACATATGGATGGAATTATATATATATATATATATATATATATATATCTTTTAGTCAAGTTGAACAATCATACAAGAGATTATTTGTTGAATCATTCAACCAACTCAAAAGCTGCTTTTCTAAACAAAGTAATACAAAAACCCAACAGAAAATGAAAAGGAACAAGAAAGGTCATCTCAGAGTATTATTTGAAGAACATGCCTGCAATGCATCCTTGGCTATTAAATAATCCATATAATACCATCAGATTCATTCACTTCATCAAGAATCTAATCAGTAATTTTAAAGTCAATGAATTGATTATGTCAAAGCTCTGTCACAGCTAAAGTTCAAAAATATAATACAAAAACAAAGTTGCTTTGTTTTGTCACAATCATTCCCCCCTTGCATAATCCAGAATATTTGATTACTAATATCATCAAAACAGTGATAGCTAGATATTTTTTAAGATAAATTTAAATGGCAATCTGACATTACCATACCCTATGGATTAAACAACAAAGAAAATAAACCTTAGTATCTCCCACAAATTTTATTAATATGGTGTATATGTCAATTAAACAATGACAAATCAAACAAAAAGAGCATCGAACCTAAATACGGGAAAATGATACTTATTTCAAAAGAAAAGAGAAGCGCAAAACTCCCCCTCTATATGAAGTGAAATAAAGCCAGAAAGATAAGTATCATACCTTTTTTCATCGGAATAATGGAAACAAGTAAACTGATCCTCAACAAGATATAATTCCATTCCACTCCTCTGAGCCAAAGTCTATCACAACGAATAATCATGAGAATTCAGGTGGAAAAAATTGATTCACTTAACTCTTAAAATTACTCTTACCTTCTCCAATAGCTGGTCATAAATTGAGACTGGAAGATAAGCCAAGGTTGTACCACTATCTATTATTGTTCCCCTCCCACTTGTAGAATCAAATATATCTGTGGGAAGCTGTATAGGGTCCCCAGCAACCTCTATGTCCTTCAAGACCACATTGTAGTGTGCCCTGAAATAGTCAGGAGACTCAGTTATGACATAATTCCATTGCCAAAACCTAAACTTGATATAAAGTACACTGGAATAATCTAATATAACATCAGTAAGAGAATATGCCAGAGCTCTTATGCTGAAAGTTTTATTGCTTATATCAGAGATTGCACAGTGAGTCTACTTTCATAAAAGATGACGGCCCTACAAGAATAGAAGATGCAAAAAGAAATTTCTATTCAGTTGTCTATGGGATCCATTGGCCCCTAAAGTGGACTTTAGAAAACAAAAGGATCTGTATATATAAATAGTAAATACCAGCGATAGAAATAGAGCTGAAATTTCATATATACAATTTTTTTCTTACAGTAACCATAAAGAAATATTTTTACAATTTTAAATCTTAAATAATTCAAAACAAGACGTTAAACAGGTGTAAAAAGAAAACAAAACCCCTGAGAAGGTTGATTTCCTGACACATCTACAATAATGACATTGAGGTGAAGCAATATATTTTATGGCAATATACAAAAAAAAAAAAAAAAACGATTACAGATTATTTGTGCTCAAGTTATATGTCTCACATTTACAGTGTTTTCATTGTCTGATAAATTTTATACCAGAATCATAAGGCCTTTGCTAAATTTGTCGAGACAATAAAAAATTCCTAAGTCAATACAAGTCTTCAGAAAAATTACATTTATGAAACCTAATATATGCTTCTCTGGAAGTTAAATGGCAGTGAGGGTCATCATTAAATAGATACCCCACCAGTCCATCAAATTACTATTATCAAACAACAAAACAAATCAAATACATTTACAGGAAATGACATGGCATGAAAATAAAAAAGCTAAGATGATTCAGTACATACATTCTTGGTACCAATGGAGTCGTCTTAACTTTTGGCTGCACCACTTCCCCTATGGCAAATATTCCTCCTCCACTGATGGTGTCAAAGCAGTGCGAAAATACCCTTTTCACCTTTCCAGCTGCAGCAAGCTGTGAAAGCACAGAAGAATTTGCTTGTCCAAAACCAATTATTCCATCAAGGGATGTATCAGTGGTTGAACTCAATGTCCCAGATTGTTTAGAACCACAACTGTCAGCAAGAGAATAGTCAGGAAAACATAAAAGCCAAATACAATGGTGGCATTTTTCTTTATGTCTTTACCAACCTAGAAAGATATATATATATATATAGCTTCAAGCATAAACAAAAATGATACGGTGAAACTCTCAACTCCCAAAAATAAAAGGCTAAGCCTAGTGTTATTAAGCATCTGCTATTCACAGGATCTAGGGAAGGGTAACCATGACCTTTGGCTCACATGGCGACAAGTGACAACTCCTACCGTTACGCTTGCACCTACCAAGGCTCCCCTTTAACCCAAAAAATAAGTAAACTTAAGACACTACTCAAGATTCCACAAGGAAAACCTAGTAGAAACAGACAAATGATTATAACGGAAAGTATCTTTGTATAGAGCAAAACAATTAACTGAGGTTTACAGCAGAGAAGATCCTATTGGGGCCTGCAATATTTGACAATATGTGCCAATGAGCTTGGAGCTCAATTGGCATTGGCACCAGTCTTTAAGGTCCGGATGTGGTGACGTCAAAGGTTCAATTACTTGCCAAGTCATCTATCTACTTCCCCTAATCAACTGTGTGTTTAATGTGAAGAATTATAAATTACACTCACCCAAAAATCACACTGGTATTATCAGGTACAGTATGGAGATCACCATCAACTCGGTCAAATGTAAGATCATCCTTAATAAAGGACCCAGAGGTCGTACTTCCATCTCCATAAGTTATGCTGTACGGGCAGGACATGTTTTTTGTGCAGCCAGAAATGGGACCATCATATGTGGAAGTGCAAAATTCATCGTCACAAGGAACCACCTTTGAAGTTTTTGACGAGTTAGTGTCATAGAGGGTCAAGTCCATCTGCAACGTTACAATAATATCGTAAAACCTACATCAGCAAGTAATCAAGCAATATAAATTCTACTATGTCAAGCATGACTCAAATGTCAAATACATAGGGAAATACTCTTGTTTCTTCCCTCCCTCATTCACACATTCAGCTGATCAGAATCATTGGATGAAGATCAAACGACTCAATATTTTATCTCAACAAATTCAACTTAAAATGTGCACCGTCATCCAACGGCTCTGATCCAATAATGAGTGAATGTGTGAATGCAGGGAATCCATTTCTCTCATCCAAGATAACCGATACCTTGGGAAAAACAAAACAAACATGTGCCATACTATACTAGTATACTACCATAGCAACTCTCAATATACTTATATTTCAACCAGATGGCATGTATGTTTAAGCAGTAGACACGTACCCCAAGACCACTTTTCTTGGGACATGCTGTGCAGCCAACACAATTCACCCACAGAGTGTCACTTCCTGTATCAACTTGCACATAGTAGTCCTTTGGGCCAAGCCCAATTTTGGTATAATACAGCCTGAACAAATGGAATAATAATAAACAACATCAAAAAAAGGTGGCTGGCTTCAAATCATGTAAGATAAAAATGAGAAAATGAGAAATCTAATGAAGTACATGCGAAAGAACAAAATGAGAAGAGAAAGGAAGAGGAATAAGGAAAACCAACCCCTTTGAAGTAGGACGGCCATTGCCACCGAGAGCGATATCAACTACAGAGAGAAATCTACCTCGGCGATCAGTATCATGAGCTTTGATAGCAGCGAGGTTTTCAGCGGGACCTTTGAATTTGCGCACAACAGGGAACACCAAATTCGCATTGGCGTGGCAACAAAGTTGCACAACAACGAACAAGCCCACAACAAGACGCACCAATCTTTCTCTGAGATCCATATCGGGATGGTAGAGCGAGCTAGCTACGAGAGAAAGCGACAATGAAGATGAAACAACACAGAAACACTAATTGAAAAACATTGCCGACCCAGATAGCAATAAGGGTCGGTGAATGAGAACAGAGAAGAGGGAAAGGGGAAGAAACAAGCATACACAAAAATAAATCGAAGCCGTTTTGTAAACCAAAGACGTATGAGAGAGAAAAGATGGAATTTTCGCGGTTTCAACGGTAAACGATACGTCTTTGTACAACGTAGTATTTTAAACATTAATAAAAATGGCTTAACCATAAATAACCAACGTTGTTTTGTTATTGCAGATTGTAACGTTGTCTTTGTTTCTCTCTCATTTTATTTTTGGTCTTTTGCTTGCTTCGTTCAGTTTTGCTCCTTCCGCTTCATGTCATGACATATTTGCCTCTTCTTCCGTTTCCTTGTTTTTTGTTTTGCAATTTGCATCGCATGAATTCAATTTTCCGCTTCACTTTTTTTCTTCCAAACACGCGCCATTGATTACACTTTGCCACCTAGCCACCCCGATTTTGGTAACATCACATGCATTGTTATACTTTGATTTTCTTTAATCTGCATTATTTGTTTTCATATTAAGATTAGATTTGGTCTCGTGTTTTCTTCAAATTGTTAGAGTCGTTTGATGTGTCAATTTTAAAATAATGTTAATTTGATTTTGAATCTCATTTTGTCTTCACTTCAATATTTTGAACTGTCATATAAAAAAATATTTTGAGCAGTTAAAATCTAAAAATAATAATAATAAAATAAGTGATGATATAATTTTAATTTTAATTTTTTAAAATACTTTAAAATATTTATTTTTTATAATTATTAATTATATAATTATTTAGTATATTATATTTAATAAATGTATTAGAATATTTATTTTAATAATTATTAAGTTTACAATTATTTAGTATATTAAATTTAATGTGTATATTAATAATTTATGCATAAATATATTATTTCACTTCTTAATAATCTATATTATCCTATCTATTTGAGCCATTTAAAATCTAGAGAAAGTTGATAAGATAAGCCTGAAAATTTTATTTTAAAAATCATAATTTGACTTAGAATATATACTTTTTAATAATTAATAATATTATAATTATTTACTATGTTAAATTTAATATATGTATTAGAACATTTACTTTTAATAATTACTAATTTTATAATTATAGAATATATCAAATTTGATATTATCATTTAACTTCTTAATAATCTAAATTTTATGACCTGGATATTACTCAATAAAATTTAAATAAATATTATATCTATAATAATATTTTTTTCAAACGTATAATTGCCAATAAACCGTGCATAATATGCGTGAATAAACTCTTGCCAATAACCCAATGTTTGGCCTCAAGAAATTAGAGGTGACCATTGCTTTTAATATATAAAAAAAAAAAAAACACACAAATAGACCATTATTTAATGTAAATTTATTTTAAATCAATTTCATATCAGTTTCTTTTTGGAATTGAAACAACACAATTTATTTAAAACTAACTTGAATTCAAGAAATGAGTGGCTCAAATAATTGATTTCCTAAACAAACGTAAACTTTAATTACCACTCATGCATAAACTTTAATAATAAAAAAAAATATAAATACAATTTTTCATCTTCTTAACAGTCCAATAAATAAATTATTATTAGAATTACTCTTCATTACATAAATTTTATAAATATCTCTAACTTAACTTCATATTGATAGAATTTACTTTCTTGCATCTTTTCAATATTGCTCAACTATTTCTTATATCCATATTAGCAAACAATGTCTACCTTCAACCATGATCAAGATACAAAAGTACTCGCAACAATTATGGAGAAGTAAGGACTAATTGTAACACAATGAATAATCATCAAGAATCAAAGGCTAATTGTAACAAAATGAATAATCTAAATTTTATAAATATATTATTTCACTTCTTAATAATCTATATTATTCTACAAAGTGCAAGAAATATGTTATGATAACAAATTTCCTTGTCATATTTTTTATTTTATGAGGTTTGACCATTTACAAAATCTGCATGATAAAAATGTTTTAATAGGTTAGTATTTACTATTATTAAATGTATTGTTAATTTATTTTATATTTTTATATAATCATGTGACTATATATTTTTTACATGTGGTTTGTGATTATATTTCATTGAAAAATAATTATC
>PYAF01000504.1:175654-338680 GCA_007407185.1 Glycine tomentella | reverse complement strand
GACGAAGAGACCCAGGAGCTGAGCCGTAGCGGGTAAGGGGGGCTGATTGGGATTGGGGTTGGGTCATGGAGTGAGAAGAAGATGAGGAGGGGGCTGTTGTGCTTTACTATTAGGTTTCCACAAATAAATTAATTAATTAATATAAGAAAAAATCAGTTACCCACGGAATATTCATGCTTCGGAAATATGTCATCGGAAAAAAAATTTACACTATTAGTATCTTTATTTAATTAATAACGTTAAGGCTACAAATTATCATTTTGATATTTTTTAAAATATAAAGATCAATATAAATTTTTAATAGATAAAAGATCAAATTAAAAAAAAATAAGCAATCAAATAGATCATTTGACTTAAACTAATCAATAGCTAACTGAAAAATCAATTGAAAATTGTAATGTTGTCTCTTTCACGTGTCTTTTTTTATTCCTGCTTGATATTTCCCATCGCGACAAGGACGTAAATTTCAACAACAATAATGTTGGTGCACATTAGGATTAAGCGTATCCCTATAATTGTAAAATAAAACAAAGTAGAATATGATTATGATTATTAAGTGATAAAATTTTCATAAATACAAAAAATGATACGTGTGGGAGTACTTCTATTGGAATGTCCCGTGAACGGAACAATAGAAGAGATTTTTTCAGGGTGATCAAAGATTTTGTGAGCATTTATGTGGAGAAGGAGAGGTCACAATTCACAAACGCAAAACAACACAAAGGTATTTATGTTTTTCTCGACACTAAAAAAAACATATACAAGGGCAGTTTGGTAAAAACGCATAAAAAAAAAACTAGCGACCTCAATTGTTCCAATATCGTTCTGACTCTCTAGTCACTTCAACGTGGCTGCTCGGTGCAATTTACCAAGACCACCTTCATTATGAGATGGCAAAAAATATCATACAAAAAACACAAGGGCAATTTCGTCTTTTCACATTATACTCTCTCCCCTCCACAACACTTCACCACCATATAATCTCAGTTGAGTTCTCTCCATTTTGGCATTGGAGAGATTGGAACACCCCCAAAACAAGCCCCAATTATGGCTCTGAATCTTTGTATCTCACCTAAGTGTAAATGGGTTTCATCTCCAGCTTTCTTAGATAGTGCATCTTCTTTGAGACCTTCACTTGGTTCTTGTTTTGGTAACATAAACATTGCTAGTGTGAATTTAAGCACTACTAGAAGTTTGAGTTTGAGGAGGAGTGGGAGTGTTAGTGTAAGATCTAGTTTGGAAACTGCGGGTCCCACAGTTACAGTGGGACAGGTTACTGAGGTTAACAATGATACCTTCTGGCCGATCGTTAAGGCTGCCGGGGATAAAACCGTTGTCCTTGACATGTACACACAATGGTATCTTTCTATCTTATGTTATAACTTATAACCTATAATCATGTGCTTTTTATTTTTATTTTTATGATAATGTTATGTTGTGTGATGATGGATTGGATTGGGATTGAAGAAAAAGAATCATACTTTACTTTGTTTAGTAGTACTGTACAGCTACCTATGTTGTCTCTCTTAGCTGTGAGATTCCTTGGTAAACATGGTTATGGTTAGCTTTATGCTGATTTTGTCAAGGCTCAAGATCAACATTGGTATCACCCCTCAATTAATTCGGTCTTTGCTGAAAGTGAATAGGGGAAAAAGAGAAATGAAAATCACTTTGCTGTTTACACTTGATTGGTAGTACAAACAAAAATATGAGGTTTAATTTGGAAATTGGAATGCCATTCATCTGTACTCGTCCCCTGCTATCATGAAAGTGTGTTGAAAGTGATTTTCCCACACTACGGAACAAACGACTTGTGTGATTGGCCAGATTGGGACAAGCTTAGTCTTGGTCAAGGTTTTAAAAAGCAGTCAGCACAAGGTTTTTGAGGTCTCTAGGACCATAATTGCAGTTGCATTGGCCACATTTGTCTACAATTTTTTGCAATATTAAAGATTGCAATGAATTTGTAACCGTGACTGCAATTGAGAATCTTGGTCATTGTTTCAATCGTAATCAGTGTTGACCTGTACAGATTGGAATTGGTAACACAAACAGATATGGCATCAAAAGTTTTCTTAATATCACAGTTTGCACATGTTTTCTGTGACACTATTAGTGGTTATAAAATTCTTGATTAAAAAATATTGGTTTATAAATCCTCTATCTCGTGATTTTCATTTCTTTTCCTGCTTTCAGAAATATGTATAAGCTGGCATTTTTTACCAGCATCACAGATAATCAATTGTAGATCAGGCTTATCTTATCTCACAATATATCACTGAACAGTATCAGTGTATAGTCTGTGCCTAAGTGGGGAAGGTTCTAGATGAATCTATGCCAAGGTCACACCCCGAACAAAAATACTAAAAGTTCATCTTATGAAGTGTGGGAGAAAAAGAATTTAGTTCCTCTGAAGGGTAGGATTCATTTTAGAGGGGAAAGTGAGAAGTTATAACCACACTTCATGCATCTCTACTAGTAGTAGATTTTACTATCAATAGTTATAACTTCTTGCTTTTGCCAACAAGGTGACCCCTTATTTTACTGGTAAAAAAAGATGAGGAGGCATTTCTCTGGTTAAATATATCAGGTAATGATAAAGTGAAAATAAAGTGCCATGACAAAAGTACTTAAATGAAAATGCTGAACATCTGTATGTGGGCCAAATGTTAAGATGACTATTAGTGTTTATGCTTTCCAGTCTGACATTGGTGGAAAGCTTCTAAGTTGGCCTTTGAGATACAATTAAGTGTCAAACTTTTTAGCAATTATGTGCTTTCCAAGGGCCTATACATGTCGTAATCCTGTTATGAAGTTGTATCAGTTTTTGGTATATGAGGCAAATGGTCCCAAATCAGGTCATTTGTATGTAGTCATTGACAACTAGCTTTACCTGATTTAGCTTGCATAAGAGTATACTTGTGTTTTATTTTTTCAGCCATGTGCAAGGGTGGATTCTACATGAAATTTTATAGAGATGTCATGTGACCTAAATAGTGATAAGCTGATTATTTCATTAGTTTATGAAAAGGTGGAAGCAAGTTTCTTAAGTAATTATAATCTACTAGTACTAAAGGTTAATTTGTTTCTGTCATTCTCTGGTGTGGTACTACAGGAATATTTATCTAATTTTAAGGATCTTGATTTGGTTCATCCTTTATGACATTGTTATCATTGCTGCTTATTACCAACTGAATATTTGGATAACCTTCGATACGAATTTATGATTTTTTTTTTTTCAGGTGTGGCCCTTGCAAAGTGATGGCTCCAAAGTTTCAAGAATTATCTGAAAAGTATCTGGATGTTGTCTTTCTAAAGCTTGATTGCAATCAAGAGAACAGGGTATGGATGTAATGTGCTATCTTAATTTATTTATTTATTTACACCCCTGCTTAAGCCTAAAGTCCAATACTTTCGTTGACAAACATGGTATTAATTTGTTTAATGTTTTGTTGGCAGCCCTTGGCAAAAGAGCTGGGAATTAAAGTGGTTCCCACTTTTAAAATTCTGAAGGACAACAAGGTTGTAAAAGAAGTTACTGGAGCCAAATACGATGATTTGGTTGATGCCATTGACAAAGTTCGATCTAGCTAAAAAAAAAAAAAAAGAGAATATATATATATATATATATGACTATTCTCTTTCTATGTAAAAATATTATGCTTGACACCCTTTGTAAGTATTTTATGCAATTGTAAGCTGATGAATGATGATGATTGGAAGATGAAGAAATGTCATCATGTGATTGTTGCAAGCCGTAATTGTTTATTCCCTAAGTCCAGGGAAGGGTTCCTCAATTATTTAAGTTATCAACTTGATCATTGTCTATAAAGTGGCCTGGCTGATATTTTTAAAAATAAAATAAAAATGCCTGTGATAAATGTGGATATCGAATCAGAGATTTCAAGGTATATCTAATCCAGAGGTATTTTAGTAAGCTAATATGATCTAAATAATGCCTAGCATGTGGTTGGATGTATACTTGTCAAATTAGATTACGATATGTTTCTAAATCCTTATCATATTATCATGACTTAATTCACATTTAAATGCTCTTTTGTGACTTTTTTTTTCTTAAATAAATTTTTGTTTCTCTACGTTTTATTCTTTACATTTTTTACAAAATGTGATTATTTTATTAATAGTTTTTAAAGCATTTGTGATAACATTTTTATTATTATTTAAACATTTTTTATTATTTAAAGTGTTATTTAAAATATTTTAAAGATGAAAAATAAAATAATCACATTTTATAAAAATTAAAATGAAAAAAAACTATAGGAATAAAAATGAAAAAAAAATGATAAATTTTAGAAAAAAATGTATTTAAATTTTTTTTATTCATATCGTGACTACAATCATGGTTGCATAGGCTTGCGGCATGAAAATTAGAAGATATTGAAGGTGGTTGCTTGCTTCAATTGTTGTATTGACATTCAAACACAACAAGTGTTGTTTCAAATTACATGAACTAGCCACGTTTATGCAACTTATCAATTAATTATGACGAGTATACATGATTTGGAGTCTTTTGTCATTTATGTGATGTCACATAACATTTTTTCTGACGTAGTTAACAGTTATTACCTGGCGTCCACTATTATTCTATTTTCTTTTCTCTCCATGCATTAATTATTTAAATTACGGATAATTTTAATAAAAAAAATATTCCTTCTGTTTGAAAAAAATATTAATGTCTTCAAAATTATGTATTAACATTAAAGTGACTTATTTAATGGTATACAAAATAATGTGAGTAATTTAATTTTTCATTGAATATAATTAGAATTGTTAAATAAAATGACATTTAACAAGTAGAGTGGATTAAATATAATTAATTGATTATTTAATATGTAGAGTGGAATGACGAGAATATCCTCCTGAGGGGGCAGAAAACTGGGAACTTTTTTTGAATTTAGAAAACTCTCACAATCACAAACTAGTCAAACCGAATGGGCTCCATTTAATTTAATTAATATACTACTCTAATAAATAAATGAAAATATTAAAAACAACTACTATAAATCTCAAGTCTGAAGGCAATGAATTTAAACAAAGAGAAAATGTGTGGAATATTTGCGTATCTGAATTACGACGTGAACAGAGAGAGACGATACATCTTGCAGGTTCTCTTCAATGGCCTGAGGAGATTGGAGTACCGTGGATACGATTCATCAGGCATCGCGATCGACGATTCCTCTCCTCCTCAATGCCATTCCGATTCCAATTTCTCTTTCTCCCCTCCTCCTCTTGTTTTCCGTCAAGAAGGAAACATTCAATCGCTCGTCAAATAGGTGTATTAAGGTGTGTGTGAATGTTGTTGGTTACTGGTTGAAAATTCTGCTCACAGTTGGTTCGCAGGCAGTAGAACTCAAGTGTGATGCTATGTTGAAGTACATTGTGAAATTCTGTATAAGTGGGAAGAGGGAGGAATGGGGTCGAGGTAGACAAAGTTTTTCTTACCATTTTAATGCTGTGATGTTTTAGATAGTGATTGTGGTTTTTTGTTGCGATCCTTGGTGTTGTGGAAAGTTATAGGCAAGTGCGACTGATGCAGTCAGGATGTGGTCAGAGAGAACCCAAAATGTGCCACAATTGTGTTACAGATAGTTTTCTATGTGGTCAAGATGGTGAAGTAGTTCATCTCAAGGTACTGCACCCTCTCTTTTCAATGTTGCACTTGCTAGCCAAAGTGTTTTCATATCTAGATATTGTAATCTCTGGAAAATATTCCATGAGTATTTATTTTTTGTAAAGATTGTTTTTATGATTTCTTAGCGGATCACTTCTCTATCCCTTGCACTCTTCGCTTTCTGGTGTGATGAAATCATTCAATGCTACTCTATGTTGCATGTGGTGATTGAATTTACATGCCATTTTTTTTGTTGGTTATAATCATGTCAATTTGAATACAATATTTTGTTCTTACATTTAAATGGTTGTGTCAGGATGGTGGGTTTTCTATTTTGAAATATGAGAATGACATGGGAGAACATGGTGCTTCTCTTTCCAGAGCTTTCTCAGTGCAACGTGCATTATCTGTTCTACTCTAGAGATGGAGGTTGAGCAAATAAATAAAGGTAAGTATGAGCATTATATGCAAAAGGAAATTCATGAGCAGCCAGAGGATCTAACAAATCCAAGTCTGTTCTGTTGGGTGGGCTGAAGGATCACCTCAAAACAATTAGGCAAAGTAGAAGGATACTTTTCATCGGTTGTGGTACAAGTTATAATGCTGCTTTGGCAGCTAGACCCATCTTGGAAGAACTTTCTGGTCAGTGCTGTACCCTGTATTTTAAGTTTTTCTGATTAAAAGTATGCACATTCTTACAATGTTTTATTATATTTTATTTATTATTATAGGTATTCCTGTTACTATGGAAATTGCTAGCGATCTATTGGATCGGGAGGGACCAATACACCGGGAGGATACTGCCGTTTTTGTTAGTCAATCTGGTGAAACTGCAGACACTTTACTTGCACTGCAATATGCTTTAGACAATGCTGCATTGTGTGTTGGGATAACAAACACTGTTGGTAGTGCAATAGCAAGGCATACACATTGTGGTGTTCATATAAATGCTGGTGCTGAGATTGGTGTGGCAAGTACCAAGGTAAATGTTGCATTTAAGGATGTTGTTTTCTTCATTTCATTTTATATACTCTTATTACTTGTTTAACCAATGGTTTACTCACATGCATTTATAACTACTGTAGGCATACACAAGTCAAATAGTAGTGATGGTCATGTTAGCTCTTGCAATAGGAGGCGATACAATTTCAAATCAAGCCAGAAGAGAGGCTATCATAGATGATCTTTTTGACCTGCCAAGTGAGTTTCTACTGGCTGAGAATTTTGTACATTTTGTGGTGTCTGGTTAATCCTACATGTCCTGTCCTATTAGAGTATAATTTCTAATGATTCTCAAGTTTTAAAATTTGATTCTCTAGGGTGAATATGTTGGCTACTCGGTTGGTCAAGAGGATTTTAAATGAAATGTTTCAAGGTTAATCATTCTTACAAATATACCAATGATGACAACATCAGTAAATAAGTGTTAATATCATTATCTGATATACCATCACATCAGTATCTAAAAAATGTTTACACTAGTGGCATAAAGACTATAGAACTAAAATACTGGGGGGGAAAATATAAAACATAGTAGATTTAAATTTACATACTTATAGTCTTGCTGTAAAGTGCTGAAGTTTTAGTATTAAAATTCTTAAGTTCATAATAAAATGCTGACTAATTATTGGTGTATTCCACACAGGTTTTGTAAATTATTTAAATAGAATAATTTTTGTAAAAATATTGATAATGTAAACACTTATGTACACTAACATCGTATCAAATGTTAACTTCTAAACTAAATATTATAGCGTAGTTAATGATGATAGAGGCGATGATATCATAATAGTAGCATTAAAAGGGACTAGAGATAGAATAGTGCCCGCAAAAACAATGATATGTGCGGAGGTGGAAACCAATAACCATATACCATACTTGGTAAGAGAATAATTGTGAGGTGGAAATCTAGAAAACCAATGGGTTTTTCTTTAACTGAGTTTTCATCATTTCATGGAAACTCATTATTAGAAATAGAATCATCGTTAATGTGGGTTGGTTCGATTGGTAGCCTTAACTAAATGGTTTGCAAGTATAAAACCCTGGCAGAGGCTTGTGGCATGCATTGAGCTTGCTTGGAATGGAGTAACCTCTCCTCCCACAAACTTCTCTCAAAAAAATTAAAGAAATTAGATTCATCAGGAATTCTAGACAACCCTTCAATCATGCTAAAAACTATATTTTATGAGGTATTGTTCAAAATATTATACCAAATACCCCATGAAGCTACTCAGGACAGTTGTAAAAGTAATCTAATTAACATGTTGGATTGTAGATAAAGTCAGAGAGGTGCTGAAGCTTGATCAGGAGATGAAGGATCTAGCAAAGCAGTTGATTGCTGAGCAGTCTCTTCTTGTCTTTGGGAGAGGATACAACTATGCAACTGCTCTCGAGGGAGCTTTGAAAGTAAAGGAAGTGGCTCTAATGCATAGTGAAGGGATACTTGCTGGTGAAATGAAGCATGGCCCTTTGGCATTAGTGGATGAAAATCTCTCAATTGCTGTTGTAGCTACCCGTGATGCCTGCTTCAGGTTGGTTGTGACTGTTGAGTAGCTTTATTATCTGAAATTAGGAGTTTGATATTGACATATTTTATCTTTGACAGCAAACAGCAGTATGTTATTCAGCAACTTAATGCCCGCAGTGGTTGTCTGATAGTTATGTGTCAAAAGCGGATGCTGCCTCTGTATGCCCTAATGAATCTTGTAGGGTAATTGAAGTCCCACAAGTTGAGGACTGTCTTCAAC
This sequence comes from Glycine tomentella, assembly GCA_007407185.1. Taxonomy (NCBI): domain Eukaryota; kingdom Viridiplantae; phylum Streptophyta; class Magnoliopsida; order Fabales; family Fabaceae; genus Glycine; species Glycine tomentella. The sequence continues at coordinate 330,301 of PYAF01000504.1, read as the reverse complement.
CTGTAATTAATGTAGTTCCATTACAGGTATGTTTTACAATCCTTTTTTTTAGCATTTTTACTGCTTTATTTTATCCTTACAACAGTGCTACATTTAACAAAGGGAAATCTTCCTATATTAGTGTCAAAGATTCTATTATTTATCTGTCTATCTTTATATAAACTAATAACTAATTCTTTACTGCATGTTGATAGTGATTTTCAATTCATGAGCTTCTTAGGTATTTTCTCTTTCAAAGATTCTATTATTTGTCTGTCTATCTCTTATATAAACAATTTTCAACTGCATCTTGATAGTGATTTCATTTCTTTATTATTTCTTGAGCTTGTTAGGTATTTGAATATAAATTTTCAGTGTCTGGATTTCTCATGTGAATTTTGCCGATCTATTTCGTTTTCTTCACCTAGAATCTTTATAGGCTAATCTTATTTTTGTGCATTGTACGAAGGAAGTATTTATTTCAACAAATTATTTCTTTCCGATGCAGTTATTGGCATATCATCTCACTGTTCTCAGGGGACATAACGTCGACCAGCCTCGTAATCTTGCCAAGAGTGTCACAACGCAATAGAGAAGTTTGTGGCATATTAATGCATTGTAAATGAGTAGATGCAAAAGGATGAGACCTGACACATCTGTAAAGTTGTGTCTTGGTGACTTGTTGGTCATGGGTTCAAATCTGAAAAAAAAATCTCTTTGCATATGTAAGGATAAGGCAGCATCCAATATCCCTAATTTTTTTAGTTTAATTTGCTGAATCTCTTGTCTTGGTTGCTTGAGCTCAGTGGCAATTTCTTAATCACAAAAGGAATGGGTATTGTTTTCCCTAAAAAGCATTTATAGCATGGCCTTACATTTTCCAGAATTGTAAACACAATGGTGTTTTAATGCTGAAATTAGCACACCCCTTGAAGAACATGTAGTTCTTAACGAACAAAAACCGCATATGAAACTAGGACCCGTGCCCCATTGATCTAAAAATGCACATCAAACCGCAGGGAACAGTGTTGGTTCATTATACTTTATTTAGGACTAAATCCCGTAGAAACTCTTTATTTTTCGAGCAAAAAAGCCTGAAAGTCAAATAGTCATGATTTGTGCTCACTAATGCCCCAATCTATATTAGCATTGTAAGTTGAATAAATATATAGCTATTGTAGGGATAAAGCAATGATACTCATGAACTCTTATTATACATTAGTAGGCTAATAAAAGTTTATCTAATTGTTCACTGATGTCTCACATCAAATCTCTAATGAAATAGATCTACAAATAGACACGAGGATTTTTCATTCATTGGTTTAAATATGTAACATTGAAACAGTTGCTGAATTTGACAAAAAGATAGTTAGAACTGGATGAGTTAAGGAATATAAAACAAAATGAAACTGGGATGCGAAGATAATCAGAATTTATGGCCACCGTAGGTCTCATTTAATAACACAATTTTATAACACACTTTTTAAACACTTTATTATTGATTTAAACGTATTAAAAAATTAAAAATAAAAATTGTATTTTAATTTCTTATTTAATAAACTCTACTCACGATTATGTAATTTTTAATATATTTACCAAATCAAATATCACTGATATATTTATCAACCACGTGATGATAACTTATGGTATATTTTCCATCTCACTTGAACGATCATTTATTTTTTTTTTTGTCTTATTTACACTTTTTTCTTCTCCTCTCCCTTGCTCTTTCTATCTCACTTACGATTTATCATTGAATTCATCTACCACCGATCCCAATTAACTTGGGTTAAAGGTGATGTTGATGTTGATCTTTTTTATTTTTCTCTCTAAATGTTAACTACTAGCATTTAATGTGCACAAATTGTTTGCCCATGTTTAAAGGAAGACATTTCCATTTTTGCTCTGCAGTAATGTCTTGTTCTTTGTAGAACCATGCCAAAATATGATGCAGAATTAGAAATTTAAACTGTCTGTTTTACAGTTGAAAACCAATTACTTTTCTGATAAAAATCAAATTCCAGTGCAAATCTATGGTATGGCTGAGACTAATTTGGATGCACATTCCAATTTCCAATCTTGTTTAATGATTCAAATTTCTAACTTTCCTCTGGAACAACCAATGATTTTTGAGAGCCAAAAATCACAAATAGTTACAGAAAATGGGCTCAATCAAAAGCATGAATTGAATCAACTAGGCTAAAACACACACAGGAGTAACAGTCCCGACACACTGCCATAGAAAACACACACACACACACGCCCAGTACTAACAAATAACAATATAAATTGTAGGAATAAGCGACTATTATAAGTCATAATAGAAGAATCATTGATAAACAGAAAATCATAATAGAAGAACCACCTAACAGATTATGTTGTTTAATATAATATAATTGAATCTACGCAAGTCTGAAACATTTATATGCACAAATAACACGACCAAAATACAGATAGTAAAACCTTGGTATATTAGCAAAACCAACCTAACCCTACATCCTTGTCTGTCACAGATTTTGGCGAAAAAACCATATGCTTGCCGACCACCAAAATTGTCATCCTTTCTTTGTCCCTTGAGACAGGCGATTGATTCAATCAAAGCAGCAGATATGAAAAAGACCGCACTGTACATCATATATATATATATATATATATATCAATGAAGACCAACCACAGGCATAGAGGGGCCGATTGAGCTGTATAATTTGAAATGCAGCAACATTCCTCCTATCTTCTACCAAGCAGCCCTTCGCTCACCTTCACCACCAACATTAACCTGAATAAATTGAACACCAAATCAATCATAAATACCCAACACATGAAAATCATATATTTCACAAACCCAACAAAAAAAAAAGTCCGAGACCCAGATAACAAAAACATAATTTTCAGCTACCCAGCAAGAAAAGACCATAAATACCACATACCCAAATAAGAAAGGACAATAAAATTTAGATTCAGTTGCCCAGGTGTTTTTGGTGTTTGGTGTTGTTCTCCGATCAGAATTAAGATTTCACCTTTGATAATCTATGTTAATGTTTAATCTAACTACAATTCCAATTTCAATTGAAACAACAACAACAAAGCCTTATCCCATCCCACTAGGTGAGGTTGCTTACATGAATCACACGATCACACGATGCGTTGCCATTCAGCACAGTTAAAAACCAAAAGATTCAAAAATATTATTTAGCCAAATAACAACTAAAATTGAAAAACAGAAATCCATCCAAGTTTCAGAAACCCAAATACTAAGAAGAATCATAAATGTAAGGCACCTCACAAGAAAAAACCATAAATTCCACATACCCAAATAAGTAAAACACAAAATTCAGATGCAATTTAAGTATTTTATAAGTGATACATATTCTCCAATCATATTAGAAGTTTTACCACAACAATCTACATTGATTTTAATGCAAATTTATATTACACAGATTCCTAGGAAAAAAACTCAAATTTTAACAGGAGAATCCCACTAAATAAAACACATAAACAAATGCATCTAAAATCTAACTTGTGTCCAACAACAAAACCTCATAAACATCAGATCCCCAAAACCAAAAGAAATAAGAACAAAAAAATGAATGGATGATAAATGAACGAACCTGGGCCTGGGGGTTACAATCAGGAGGATCTTCAAAGAGAGAAAGAGAGAACTGCTTAACCGCAACACCAACATCGAAATGAATGAGCCCCGACGTGGGAACATCAACCCTAATACCCTTAACGGGGAACCACAGGAAGAGCTCCTGCGCCGACACACCAGATAATTCCCCGATCCGACCGTAGCCAAGAACACCCTTTATGTTGGAGTCGTAGTGCACCTCATTCTCGAACTTCGCGTTGCACGCTTCCTTCATCCACACCTCGAATTCCCCGCTCGTCGCGTTCATCGAGTACTTCGCTATTCCCTTTGGAAGAAGCCCCACCGGAAGACCCTGCGCCCGGAGCTCCTCGTATATCGTCGTCGAATTCGCCCTCGCCGGAGTTAACAGGCACGACGTGGCGGCGATTAACGCCAGCAAAATCCAAACCACGCCAGATTTACCACCCATCGATGATTTGGATTTTTTTTTTTGTTCTTTTTTTGTTGTGACTGTGTCTTTCTTTCTTTCCTTTATTTTTTTTTGTGTTGTTTACCTAATAATGAATGAGTGAATGAATTATTCTTTTTTGTTTCTTTTGTAATCCCTTTCGTCCTTTTTAGTAGGGGGGTGTTGGAAACTGAAAATTCTTCAATTAAGTTTTCAGTTTTTTATTTTTAAACCTTGAAAACAAAATCTGTTTGTAATAAAGTAGTAAAATGGTTTTTAAATGAATTTTAGAATTATTTTAACTTGTTTCTATAAACAGAAAAAACAAAGTTTTTTTCTTAGCAATAATAGCAAGGCATGTGACTTGTTTGTATCGATTATCTTATATTTTTATTCCTCTTAAATATATTAGTATAATTTAAATTTCCCCTCAAAGTATTACATAAATTTAATCTATCTTATTTTATTTTTTAATATCTTATATCAAATTAATAAATATAACCAACAAAAGTTGATCCAGATTTTCTATGCGAAAATCTTGTTAGTAAACAATGCATAAGTATCTTTATAAGCTTTTAGTGAACTTTGAAACATATTATAATCTTTGAGTCTGAAAAATTCGACTCACCTATATTTTTTATAAAAAAATTCATGAACATGAGAATGATTTTATTTTATTTTATGAATTTTGAAAAATATTATGAATGAAGGGGAAAAAAATCAATTGATAATGAAAAATATTTTCAATAAACTTATTTAGAAATTTACAAATTAGAAAACCATGAATTTTTGAGGCACTAAAATCTTAATTAAACTTATTCTAGTTAAAGATTTTTCACAAATTATTTATTGACCTCACATTTTCTATAAGTTCTCATTACCTTTTAATTTTTGGTAAATGGACAGGGAATAAAGGGCCTAAACCCTAAAGAACAAGACAAACACAAGACAGTGTAGGGAAGGGAAACAGGAGCAGCATTAAACACTGATTCCCAAATTCCATTGGAATTTAACATATAGTACGAGATTGACGCTAACGTTCCAATGCATTATTTCAAGATTGAGAAGAAGGTTAGGCTCAGCAATCAGCATTAATCGTACTACTTCACATCTGAGCTGGTTCGTACCATTTCTTGCTTATTGGGAATAAGGAATACTGTTAACACCCTTATAAGCTGGCATGAAAACTTGAAAGAAATGGTATCCCAAATAAAATCCTTGACAATAAGGAAAGCCAAAATAGAAGGGAAAAAAAAAATCCTCGACATGACTATGTTTTGTGTTTGAATAAACTTCTTTCTAAACATCTAAAATAGTTTAAAACATCAATTTGATTTTAGTTTTATATGAAAAAATCAATTTATTTTACCTGAGTATTTTCTTGTCTTAGAGGTGCTATATAAAAGTATATCCAAACACAAAAATTTGGTTCAAATGCTCCACCACCCTTTCAAAACAAGAAGTAAAAACAGACTACATGAGATTAATATCATATACATTAACTTGCCTAAAAGTTGAAACCAAAAGAACAAGTTCACTAGAACATAGTGCAATCATGTAGAAGCGAAAAATAAGGAATATATCCATTGTAAGCAATTATTCTTCTCAACTTTGTCATCCCAATTTAGAACAAAATCTTCCTACACTTCCTCTACCTTGAAAAGGGGGGCTGGGGGTGATGAGCCTCACACTTCAACTACCAAACTTAGATCTTCATCCATCTATTCGAATACTTTGAGCTCTATGGTTGAATCACAAATAGGGGCTGCAAGGAAAGAAAAGAAGTCAAACCTACAATGAAGAGCAAGTCAATTTAACAATTGAGTTATTAATCAGAAGGGCCGAGAATCTACTCACAGTGTCAACGCTTACAGATTTGGCATCTTCCGCAACAATTTCAACTATAGTTCCTGACTGATCAGCCTGCATAGTACACAATTTTATAGTTTCAAGATAGAAGAGAAAAAAACCACAGGACCATCAAGACAATTTAAAAAAATGATGCAACCCATACATTTCTCATTAACTTTTGATATGCATCTCATAGTTATAAACCAAGAGACAAATCATCAAATTTAAACTTATTGTATACAATTCTGTTTAATGAAAAGTTTGTTGTATGGAATGTCAACCATAATGCATCCTTAAAATTCAATGAGTTTTGGCACTTCACTGTTGCGTCTCCACAAAAAACAGTACGGAGTAGCTATTTTGAACTAAATAAATGTAATGTGTCCAATTGATTTCACAAGCTATATTCTCCTTAAGAGTGACTTAAGAATATACTACTAGCAGGAAATTCAATAAGTTTTGGCACTTCACTGTTGCGTCTCCACAAAAAACAGCAAGGAGAAGCTATTTTGAACTAAATAAATGTAATTTGTTCAATTGATTTCACAAGCTATTTTCTCCTTAAGAATGAATTAAGAATATACTACTAGCAGGAAATTGTATATACGAGTGTGAACTGTGAAGAACTACTATCTTCAGAAAAACTAGAAAATACTCTGAATCCTACATAGCTAATTAAATACTGAGTTACTGACAAACTCTTTTGTGAATGAGATATCAACCATGATAGGACCCTTGGTCCTAATGCTACAGTAACAGGGTTTGGTTTAGATAATAGGTCAAGTGGCAAAATTATTTGACTCTACACTAAGGGGAAGAAGGTTCTGGGGGGATGTGGAGGAGCTCAGTTGGCAGGTTGTTAGAACGTATATAAGAGGGCAAGGTTAGAGTGATACAGGGGAGGAGGTTCATTTTGGTTGTTACTTGTTAGGCCTTTGGGCCGGGTAGAGAAAATATTTTCTCCAAGGAGCTTTTTCTATCAGAGAGGGAGTGATTCCTCTATTGTATCTTCTCATTGAGCTTGCTTTTATATTAAATAAAACCCACATTTAGTCATTTCTGTTCTAATTTCTGGGATCCTGGCATTGGTCCAACCTGCTGGATCTGAGGGGAGATCAGTGCAAAATTTCAGATTATGAATATGTATACTCTTTGCAGTAAGGAAAGCTATGGAGGATTTGATAACTGCAGCATTTTCTCACTGGGATGCTACCTGGGAGAGACAACAATGTTTTTCAATGCGTGTGAAATGATCAGAGACAAGGATTAGTACATATAAGCTGCAAAATGGAGAACAATCCAAAGTCATTGTAGAGATTGAAGGGGAAAACTCAACCACCAAGGACAACAATGACAGTGAGACACAGATGTAGAAAGTGATGTCGCAAGAAGAGAGTTTGATTTAATTGAGGAAATGGTATTGGTTGTGAAGAAGGAATCACGGCCAAAACTGCTTATCCAAGTCAGCAAGAACAGATCAGAGGCCAATAAAGCAAAAACTCCAGAAATTCCGTTGTCAGAGAGGCCACAAGCAGAAGTAATATGCTTCCAGCTTCAGCAATTGGGAAGATAGTGGCACAATGGCATCCAAAGAAAAAGGAAAAATCCATATCTGTCCTATGAAGTCTGAAACCCACTGAAGCAGAAGTGAAAGGTAAACTGATATGGATTGATTCCATGCAACAGACAACTCAAGGCAAGGTTATCAAATTGAGATTCAATTTATGAAACAGAAGACCTATTTTCCAAATAATGAATTGGATCTTATTATGAATCATAAAATACATGATCAATAAATAAAAATAACAAAATATATTTTTACATAAAGATAATAGTATTATTAAGTCAAACAAGAGAATAAATCATTGCATAAACTGAAAAATAAGGGAAAATTCTAATAAAACTAACCTCATTCTGTGGTACACATTCTAGACTCTAGATCACAAAATTCAAAATTTTGATAATGCAAACAGAAATGATAACAGGCAGTAGATGCAACAAATAAGTGCACCACATAAATGCATGACATGTAGAATACACTGTTTTAATCAACAGTTACCAATATAAATCAATATAAAACCTTTGAACTTACTTCTATTTCATTCATTAATTTCATTGCCTCAATGATGCATACAACTTGCCCCTTCTTTACTTTGTCTCCAACCTAAAGGAAGAATACTTCACATAAGGTTTCAAAAATTCATGACACAAAAATATAAAATTATATAATAGATAAGATCTACCTTCACAAAGGGAGGTTCACCGGGTGCAGGACTTCGGTAGAATGTCCCTGCCATGGGGCTTTTAAGAGGTGGAAGTGATGATTTAGCTGACTTCACAGCAGGGGCCGAAGTTGGTGTAGGGGTTGCACGAGCTAGAGTAGGTGCTGGAGTAGATGCTGGTACGGGTGGCGGTGGCAACGCTGGTGGAGGGGATGAATACACCACTGCAGGTTGAGGAGGAGGTGGTGGTTGAGGCATAGCCTCCTTTTTCCTAATTGTTACTTCAACATCGTGCTGCTTCAGCTTCAACTCCACAATGTCTCTTGAATCAACAAGCCTGCAGGAGAAAATTGGACATGAAGGTTTCCATAGCTGATTGCTCCACTCCAATCATGCAGCCAAAAGCTTATACATTTGCTATTACTAATAGAAGGAAACAAGACCGAAGCATCTGCTTACTTGACAAGACTTGCAACTTGAGTAATAAACTGAGAGACCGATTCTTGAGTTGCCAAGACTGAAGAAGATGGTTCAGCTGAAGGTTTTGCGGGTGGTTCCTCCTTTGATTTGGCTTTGATAGGAGGAGTAGCATTTGAGGAACTATCAAGGGCAACCTTGTTGAAGCCAAAAAGGTGAGACCAATATGTGTGTCACAAGAGTAGATTTTCAAAAGTTTACACATTTTAGTGATGTTTGAATGAACTTCTTCGTAAACACTTGAAGAAGAACATAAGAAGGTAAAATGAGTTTTCTCTCATAAACTAAAATCAGCTCATGCATCTCAGCTTTCGGAGAAATTAGATCAGAAAAATTGGATAAAAGTTAAGTACATAAGTTGGTTTTCTCCTCTACAAGTACGTACGAAGAAGTTTATCCAAATAGAGTCTAACTGTATCGCAATCTTAGTCGTTAATTTTCCAATCAATGATTATAAGTCCACAATTTTCAGTATAAATTGGCCTCTTCACCAAAATCATATTTGAGAACATACATAGAAAGTGTAGAAGCGAAGGGAAGAGTGTTTACCTCATTTAATTGGGCCTTAACCCTTGTGCATAACAGCGTATTACCAGGCTGCACATAATAATATAGACAGATAGATAAATGAGTAGTGCAACAATTAAATATATAAAACAAAATGTGATTTGTAGCTATGGAAGATACATACATAAAACTAGTGTGGTGGGTAATTTGGAACATTATTGTATGGAAAATTAAAGAGAGAGGAAAGCACTAGTAACAGTAACAGTAACAGTAACGAACCTTGGTGGCAAAGCGTAGGTTGTTGGGTTTAGGAGAGAAGCGGAGAGAGTGTGTGAGGCGCAAATTAGTGGCGGCTTTGGTAGCAGGTGCCAACGAGGATGCCATGTCTCAAAACACAACGAGAGAGAGAGAGAGAGAGAGAGAGGCAAAAGAGTTTTGTTTTTGGATGAAAGGAAGGGAAGTGATGGGTGGGAACTGAGAACAGTAACACACGGCGCATAACCAGTGGCGCTTCTTTAACTCTCTCACGTGCCCTATATCCAGAACTATCTTATTCTCACCATGCCTCTCTAAATTTTTTAAACAAAAAAAATACAATTAATATAAAATAAAAAATAAAGTAATAATATAAAAAATAGTGGAAAGTCAATGTAAGTTAAAAGAAGAATTTAAAATTTAAAATTTTAAAAATAGTTTAAAAGTAAAATTGTCAAATGAAAGTGAAGAGTAATTAATAGGTGATTACCCAATTTTGATTAATGAATCAGTTTTAATAATTTATTAATGATTATTAATTATTATTACTACTTTAAGAATAAGGATAAAATTGTCTAAAAATTGTAGAGACAAAAAATAGTTACATAAAATTATATCTCCTTTATATATTAGTATATATTACTACATTTTTTATTCTTTTCTTTCTCAACAAAATAAAATAAAGATACATGAAACACTTACAGTATTATTTTTTTTTATTTTATTTTTTTTATCGCGCATTATATTAATTAAGTAGTATTATATTATGTACTTAATATTGTCCTTTAATTGTAAATTTGTAAACACACTAAGTTTATGAGAGAAAACATTAGTTAAATCCCCACAAAACACATCTTTAAGAAAAAATGAGTGTGCATAAATGTACCCATATTCTTAATAAAATATTAGTCTTATAGTGCCTCAAATGCTTATAACTTGAAGGAATACTTCGATGTCGATCTACCTAAGGAAATAGAGTTTGCGGGAATTTAATTCATATATTTTTCACAAATTCAATGTGTGTTGTTAATTGAACTACACTATACTCATTTTGGTTTTTTTGTTATTAAAAAATTATTAAATTTTCATAAAATTATATTAATTTATAAAAATACACATAGATTTTCTACCTCTATCTTGTTACTTGTGAAAAAAGGTTTAATGTGGTGGGTGTAGTTATATTGTGAAAAAAGGTTACATAGTTAATATGCAAAGAGATTGTTTTCGGATTCGAACCCATAATCAACAGATCACCAAGACATAACTTTACTACTGTGTTAGGGCTTGCCCTCCTCACTTTCTATCTTCTATTAGTTTAATTTATTTTCAATTCAAATTGAATGAAAAGGAGGAAAATGTAGCAATGTGAGGTCGTTAGAGTGGGAGAGAATAAAGAAAATGAGGAAGGAACTGGGGTAGTGGAGTGAACTAAGGGAGAGAATTGAAATCAGTAGCAGTAAGAGCATCTTGTCATTTGATGAAACTAAAATCAATTTACAATTATATTATTTACATGTAAAATAAATTTTAAATTTTGAACAGTGGAAGTGAAAGATATGTGGTTGGTACAATAGTAAACCATTTTTTTATGATTCAGCTCTATATTGTAGTATAGCCATGTGTATTTTTATCTTGGTTCATGAAATTTTTCTGACAGTTTAAGCTACTACTGTTTTGAACAAAGCAAATAAGCGGATTTTTGTCAGGCTTGCATTACAATGTGTTGCTATTGCTGAATTCTTTTACAATCATTAGCTCTATTTGGCAATCATGTTGGAGTAACGCATGTAACTTTTTTTTTTCTCAACAGCTTTTGGAGAGCAAGATACAGGAGGCAAAGTCAAAGAAAGATATCCTCAAAGCAAGAACTCAGTCTGCAAAGTTTGTCTTCAGCTCATCTTTCATTCTTTGAAATTGAAAGTCATGGATTGGTCTCTTACCTTTGTTTTTTTACATGGCTAATTCTTTTTCTTCTCTTCACGACTTCAACCTTAGCTAGTGAGATGGTGGGCAATATCAACACAAGCAATGCCCTTGCAGCTTTTGATAAGATGGAGGAAAAGGGTTAGTTTTTTTCATTTTTAATACTCTATATTTACAACCGTTTTTAATGCTCCATATGGAAGAAATGGCTTCCATTCATGTATCAGTAGTTGACGACTTGACATGCATATATATTTCTTATACAATTTACTTCAAGCAAGCCTTCAAAATTTATTTGATTTTATTTTTACAGTATTAACCATGGAGGCTCAGGCAGATGCTTCGAATCAGTTGAGTACTGACAATTTTGAGGGAAAGGTAGTATAACTTCTCATATATAACTAAGCTGTATATCTCTTTTAAGATCGTTTTCTTCTTTAAACAAAAAGGGATTGTTTCAGTTTCAATTTTTTGGTTATATGGGGAGTACCAAGTAGAAAAGTTATTGATAGAAAGCAAGATAAAATGAAGAAATCACAAACTTGTAAAGTTTGACTGTGCTATTTCTTCCCTTATCAAGAAGTTTCTTTATTTTCATTTTATTTGTTAGTAATGCTGCATTTATGTTGAAGTGTATCTTTGTATGTGCTAGAAGTGGATCTGAAATTCGTGGAACTCTTCCTATTGATTTTGTGTACACTATAATTTGCATTTTGCTACAGCAGTTCACTGTTTTGAGCCATATCTTCTAAGTTTTATTTATGTCTGTGGTTGGTTGAATTTTTTCCTCCCTCACAAAACAAGAGGCATTTCTTTCTCTGTCATTTACCGTTTGCTGCTGGAGAACTCTTCTGTCGATGATGATCTTGCAGAATTAAAGAAAGAATTGTCTGGAAGCTCTAAGGTATGCCTCTAGCTATGACTGTTTCACTTTCTCTGGATATTAGCCATCAACACAAACTCGTTTATCATGGGGACTTGTATATAACAATTTTGGTTTGGTTTGAAATTTCATAGATATGATTTATATTATCATAAGAACTTTTTAATCAAAAGCTATATTTTGGAAGAAAAAATGCAATAAAAAATAATTCTCTGGTGTGCTATCAATTATCCTCTGTTGTATTCAATCCTTCTTATTTTATTTATTTTCGTTTTTCTGTTAGCAGCAGGGAGAGAGAACTTTCACCTGGAAGAAGTGTTCCAACAAGTAAAGAAATTCCCTTCCTTGACTTGGAGCTTGAGCAGGAGCTTAATGAGCTCAGAAGAAGATCAAGGGGTACCAGGCTCTATGTTTTGCCCTTTTCCACACTTGAGTGCATGTTTAGAGTAACTTTTTTTTTTGGAGAAACAATTGCTGTATTTTACCATCTTTCTTAGACAATTAAGAAATAATTAGTTACCACGTGGGCTTAGTCTCTATTGATCACTAGTTTAATCAGATCACCGAACCATATAGATAATGTTTTGCTTTGGCCACTATACATATTATAGTGGAAAGATTTGTAAATACTTCCTAGGTACAGCAATCACACACATGAATTGCTTTGTTTAGGAAGCAAGGTATTCCAAAATTATTTGGCACGATTGTGATGAAATTTTTTGTGCTGACGGATATAGTATAGCGGTACAATTGATAGTGAAATATGAGAGTAGGTCCAAATTACAAGAGTAGTCCCTTCCACTGTACTATAAATTAATCATGCTAAATGTTATCATCATCAAGTACCATCTAGCATACCTATTTTCGGGCTTTCCAGCGTTTTCCTTCTTTAAACTACTAAACAAAAACCGAGAATGGTATGTGTCACCAAAGCTCTTGCAAAATATTACTAGGGAAGTGTCAGCGACTTGATGCATAGTTTGTCTTCACTGGTTTCTGAATCAAAATGGCGTTAGATGTTCAAAGAACATGACATAAGCTTTATGGGGGCGGGGTATGAATCAGTATATCCGAAATTTATTGTTCTTCTTTACATGATAATGTATCCTGTAAGATTTTCTAAACGAACTTTGTCTTAGATCTTTGTTACATGGGATTGGAACATCAGTCTACTAATTACTCCTAAATTTATATCTTAAGTGTAAGTGGGTAGAGGTAGGGCAAATGCACCCCAATCACATTGTAAAACATAATCTTATAAAAAGAAACAAACAAAATTTTAAACTTTGTCTTATAAATAGAAACAAAAGGGAGTATAAAAGAAGAAGGGCAATTATGGAATGAAGTAACAACCATATTTTGGTTTGCAGAGTAGCCCAGACCAGACCGGCCCAGCCCCGGAATGAAGTAAGTGAAGAAAAAGCCCTAAAAATAAAAATAGCAAGAAAGTTTGAAACCTGAAAGATGGCGACTCTTCCTCTTCTTCTCCGACCATGCTGCTTCCTTCCCACTCCCACCCTCAAACCCTCACTCCCTAGACCCACACCCTTCCTCCCTCTCGAAACGAAGAAGAACCCTCGAAACGGCGCCGTTGGGACCCGCATGTCGAACACCTCATCAGCACCACCGACGGAGCGCCTTATCTCAATCGCATCCTACGCACTCCCATTCTTCAACTCCCTCCAGTACGGTCGCTACCTCCTGGCGCAGTACCCTACCCTCGCCGCTCTCTTCGACCCCATCGTGCCCCTCCTCGCCTTCTACAGATCCATCCCTTACTCCTCCTTCGTCGCCTTCTTCGCGCTCTACTTGGGGATAGTCAGAAACCCTAATTTTCCGCGCTACGTCAGGTTCAACGCCATGCAGGCCGTCACCCTCGACGTCCTCCTCGTCCTCCCCCTCCTCTTCCACCGCATCTTCTCCCCCGCTCGCGGCGGCCCCATCTTGGTCTGGTCCAGCAACGCCATTTTTATATTCAGTCTTATCTGCTTCGTTTACAGTGTTGCTTCTTGCGTCTTGGGACGCACGCCGCACTTGCCCTTGGTTGCCGACGCTGCTTCTAGGCAAATCTGATTGTCCTTCATGCAATTGTTATTTTCTTTGTGCTTTCTTCCTTGTATCTATCCACATTGCAATCGAGCCTTGTGCATTTTTTGTTACTTTTACTTCAGTCATACAATTGCCGTATCCAGTTTATGGTGTGCTAGTCATATACATACATACACATATATATATATATATATATATATATCTTACTTTTGCAATTCATGATGGGTGATTCAATCAACCAACAACTTAACCCTGTTCCTTCACTAATAGATTTGCTCACAATTACGTACAAACGCCAATGCTGATTCTTTTTAATCTATAGAAATTACGGAAATTAGACCATATACACCAGTGTAAATGGCAATCTACTATCTATCAAATGTTCTTTTTTTACTAGATGTCCAATGCTATTTTAAGTTCAATTTTGATACTAATACTAAACGTAATTTAAACAGAATTTTATAGAAGGTCGGTATTTCAATTTACACTTAGTTAATCTTCCTGTCCCGAAGAAAAGAATATATACCAAAATCATCCATCCCGACCAGTAAGATGAATCCATTTTTCATCACCAAAATCAGTTTCATTAAACTTTAGAGGAACCTAATCCGGATACACCATACCATCATTCAAGAAAGTGATTTACACAGTCGTTTACGAACTTGAAAAGATAAAAACAAAATAATGCCAACATAATTATTGGACAACAATCATCCAAGCTAATTTAATCATTTAATTAGTTAAACGCCACTTTAAATTGCAATTTTATTTTTATTCTCTAATGTATCCAATACTATAGTAACACTTTTTTGTAAATTAGCCTAGTTGAATTCTAGGGTGAACCATATTAAAAGCAAAATTGATTGGTTAAGTCAATTCCTATGTTACTTTTTTTTTTTCAGTAATTCCCAAGTTACTTAAAACACGAATGTGACAAGTGCGTGAGCATTTTATTTATTTATTTTGCACGAGGACTGTAAATGGCAATCCAATCAAACTACTACTTTTAAGCACAATAGCAAGAACTGCTCCAAAGTAAGGCAGATTACAAATTGGATTTAATGTCTGCAAAGCAACATCAAACCATAATTTCGCGACAGCTAAGCTCAAGTTACATCCATCATCCGAGAAACGGTTCAACACAGAAGAAATAGCAAAATTATTTGTCCAACATGAGGTTCAACCCCCACCTAAACTAGACATTTTGTCATACCCATAAGATTCATGGCAATTGCTAGTATCGGTCATGACGCCTGGCAAAAAAAAAATACATGGCAGGTTAGGTACAGACAGCAATAAAAAAAATAAGGATTTCGCTTTATTTTACAGCTAAAGCAATTATGGGATTTTAACTGATTGAAGAAAAAATCAACAATTGACATCATCATATGCACATGCACCATCCATGCATGTGTTACAAACCAATCTCTTTTTTCTTTGATAGTTGAAATCCCCCACTTTTGTCTCGAAAGTACACACCCTGGAGCCAAATTCATAATAATGGAAGAAAAAGAGGGAAAAAAAAAATCAAAGGAAGATAAAGCAAGACTTTCAACACAGAAATTTACTGTGCTCCTCCTGTATTTACCATTGGATACCACAAGGGATGCTTTAAGAGAGACAATCTAGTGAGCCCTAATTAACTCTTAGATCATGGGCCAACTTGTGTCACTCATTGGATCCCCTGAAGTTTTTTCCATTGTTAACTACACAAGCATGTTGAAAAAAGAAAGAAAAAAAACGAAATATCCAAGGATAGTCAAGGAAGCAGGTACCTATGTCGATCATAATCTCTAGATCGCTCTCGGGATCTAGATCGTGACCTCCGACGACTTCTTGAGTCATAGGAGCGGGTGCGATCTGAATCTCTGTCACGGTCTCGATCATATCCACGATCTCTATCATAATGCCTATCATGATCTCTGCTCCTACGATCATGGTCTCTCCCTCGTTCACGACTATCACCACGTTCACGGTCCCTACTAGACTCCCTGTCTCGATCCCTACTCCGTTCTTTTGATCTATGTAAATAATGCACAATATTTAACTAAATATGAAATTTTATTTCACTGCCTATCAAAATATTTGTTGTATTAAGCAATGAAATTTACCTCCTGCCATCAAGCCGATCAGTCTTTCGGCTCTTGTTCCTTTCTTCCTGAACCAGAAAACAGCATGGTTTTAGATCCTTCCTCTTCCCAATTAAACGAAAAGTTGATATATTATTGGACATACAAAATTCCCAAAATACACTATAAACATGCCCAAAAACACAACCCCTGACCAAAGAAAGTCAACCCCACCATCTGTTTCTTTTGTCTCCTCCGTTTGCCTTATGGTCATACACTTGGAAATAATCAGAAGTAGCATTTAGAGTTAACAATTGCAGGGGAAAAAGAATTTCTTTGGTATTGAACATCATTGACAAAGTGACAAACTTTTTTTGTATTAAATAGTACTGGGTGCACAAGTAACAAACTTGATATGATAAGTAGGGATCACCACTGAAGGCAGATAAAAAAAAAGGATCACCACAGAAGACACAAGTTGAATCGCTTGATTCAGTTATTGGAACATAGAGAACAATCTGAAACATTCTCATTTTCTTTTATATTATAATAATAACTAAATGAGCATATAAAAAATAAATAAAACAAATGCATCGAAATAAAAGGTAAATATCCCCATTTTCTTTTAAGAAAACAAACAAAAAATGATACTAGGGAATGAGCATTGGCGTCAAACGTAAAAAGGTTGAATGGTTTTGTTATAAAGGAACAACAATAAGATAAAATGGAAAAGAGAAATCACATGAATGGTGGTGTGAGATCATTGGAACATATCAGCAAAAAAAAATATAAAAAAAGGCATTAAAAATTTAAAATTAAATGTCAGAGTAAAATCCACATGATGCACGAAGCCAATTGATGAGGAGATGCCATGTATCAGCTGGTTGGATAGATTTAATAAAAGTATAGATAAGAAATGCAATAACTCACATACAATGCCACAACAAACATCGAATCAAAATGATCAGTACACAAGATCAGAATGCATTAAAGATGTCTTACTTGAAGTTCGGCTAACTTCTCACGAATCTGCATATACCCTAAATGAAGTTTGCCTCCAAAATGATCAGCTAAACGGCGATCACTGTAATAATAATACAAATCAAAATGTTAAAGCAAAACATACAAAAGCAGCAGGGCAATATATTGATATACGGCATTATTTCCCCAAAAATTTCTAGCTAAGAATAGCATGATCTACAAGCAAAAAACAGAAAAGACGCACATTCTTTAGCTGCAAAAGTTATCCTCGTAAAACTGGCACAAGAGCCTGCTGGTGACAAGAGGTATTACTAACGGGTCAAAAGCTGAAGCACTTGAAACCCCAAATTCTAACTCCATAAATCCCTAGAAAAATTTAAGGAAAGAGGGAAAAGATGTAGGGGACACAAATCAGTTGTTACCTGTCATAAACACTCAAAAATGCTCCACAAATGTCGCACACACGTAGCTTCTGATCAGTCTGAATTGTTATATACGAGTAAAAGAGGTATAAGAATCATCACATCTATATATTATAATACAACTAAATAAGCCATAAATTCTCAGGGAAAAAAAAATACCAAGTCTGTCAAAAATTGAGGATAAATGGCAATAAATGGGAAATTATTTGAAAATTTACTTTTCTGTAAAGTTGGAAAGAGATAAATGTGTATACTGCTGTCCCACGGACACTTAGGACACGGCATATCAGGGTATACCTCTCGAGATGAATGCAAAAAGAGAAATAGCTAATAATGTAAATTTATCGGACACAGTCAAGAATTATGAAACTGGACTTGAAAATAGAAGCTTCTTGCGTACACTTAATTTATACTAATGTATTATTTGCAGAATTGGGGGACACATAAATGTAATTATTTAATATTAATTATATAAATAGTTACAGCAGGTCATGAAAAATCTACTCACAATCCGCACATCCACGGCCGTATACTTTGAAGAATCCAACACTGGCTCCTGCCTGGCAGGAAGCTGCGATAGAAAAATCAGATTGTTAAAGCAATTACACAAGTAAAAGCTAGAAATTAATAAGGAAAGCATGCATACACCACCAGTTACACGTGGATTCCAGAATTTGAAATTTAAAATAGTATGCAAACAATACAATAATACAAATAATGCAGTAACTTCGTACAGAAATCCATAATAATAAAATAAAACATATGAAGGACCTTCTTAAGTGCTTCAGCCTCTTCCAATGCTTTTTGAGCCTCATCAACCATTCCTTGTTCACCTGTTCATTCAAAAAATACATATCATTAAATAAAAAGTAAAGAGCCTTTTTCGATAAGAAGGCATCTGTTCATATTTTGGAGTTGCTAAGGAGAACGCAAAGGACAAAGTTTGTGGCTCTTGAAATTAGTTTATCTTTAACACATACAAAACCAAAATATAAAAAATGCTATCATGAGTCATGATTACCAAGCAGCACTCAATTATATATTGATATTAATATTAAAACATGAAATATAGCAAATTTCAGAGCCACTGAAAACTCCAAAGGAATTTAAAGCCAATTTCAACAGTGTGTTTTTGGATTGGTTTATTTTGTTCAACTGTTCATAAATTCTAATAATCAAAATTCAGAAGAGGAAGTTTTAGGTGAGAAGCCACTTGTGTAAAAATTAAGCAAAAAATAGAAAACAAACTTGTGTTTAAGAGTATCACTGACTTACCAAGATCCTCAGCCTTCTTCAGCTTTTCATTTATCATCTCCTGAGTTCGAGCATCAGGAGCAACTACAGGAAGAGGTGCCAAAGGTGGTGGATTTGGCAGAGGCGTAGGCAAAGATGCCCTATCTTTGTTGAAGGCATCTAAAAGAAGCATAGACTGGTTGGAAATTGATAGGAAGCCAAAAGAATTGTTAGTATTTCCTCAAAAATTAGATAATTATCTTGATGGTCTAACACATGAATTGTGGTGGAAAAATATGACAGTTACAGTCACACATGGATCTTCATGTTCAAGGGAGATCACTAACCTGCTTGTCCGCTCTCTTAGTTCTAAGTTCCTCTACAACCTCTAAAGCTCGAATCTTGAGATCTGACTTGCCTTCAAGATCTGCAAATTCAATTTAGACAAAGTCAAAAACCTCAACAACTAAACCTTTTCCCACTCAGCTACATGGATCAAATGATCCCATAATGTTCTATCTTACAAAAGCAGGAAAAAATAACAAGGATCAGGTTTTTCACCATTTAAGAGATGCTTCAAATTTAAAAAATTAGCACCGACCATGACTTCATTCGCATCAGATATTCAAATACTTCAATAATTTGACTCTTTTCACTTGATTTACCAGACTATTGGAATGATAAAAGATAATCAAATAATGCATATGAAGTTTTGATACCAAGTCTCATCAATTTAGAGTTAAGAATAAAATAAAATATCAATTAGTTTTAGATCTAACGAAGTTGAAATTTGTTCTACAGTTTTCATACTAAAAGAATTTACAATTAAATCATTTGACTTTAAAAGAGAAGTTATCTAGGGACAGGGACGTAAATACCTATTATACACAAGGATCCATTCAATTCCTAAAACAAAACATGCCTACCAAACATTTGCTGAATTCCACAAGTAAAGTGCATACTCACAACCAAGGACAAAAATTGCAATTAAAAATGTTCATATTCAACCTAAGCCAGAGGCCACAACTGAGACAAAAAGTATTGACCGGTTTATGGCCATAACAGTTCCAAGTAACGTATTATCCCCCACTAGCATTCTATTCTTCTCTACAATTAAAGACACAGAAACACCAAATCATCTAAAAGCGAAAAAGTACACGAGTAACAACAGTACAATACCATATTGATCAGCTTCTTTCAATTTCTCTTTGATTTGCTTTGACAACTCAAGCACTTCATCTGTCTGCAAGCAAAACAAAACAATCATCACATCTTGCAAAACCATTGCCACCGGCAAACCTTACATAACAAGGACTCAATCAAGACTCACTAGAGTAACTTCAGAGACCGAAATCGCAATAGCTGCTTTCGCATCGTCGTCCTCGAGCCGCTTTAGAGCCCTGCCAATTTTCCTATCACACTCACCAATAAGCTTGTCTATAACATCCTCCAACTCCCTGTCATAATTATCAGTCCCCTTCGCTTTCGCCTCCTCATATCTAGAAACAGTTAAGCACCATCCCAAATACAAAATAACCACAACACAACTGCATCTAATGACATGACATAAACAATTCATTGCTTTTTCTTATCGTTAAGTTTAAAAATTAAGACAATGAAACGACCTTGTTTAATTTGAATATAATTTCAATGAGTAAATTACACTAGCACCCCTGAGATTTCGTCAAAGTTCTCCTGATACCTTTTTTATTTCTCATATCCTTTGAAAAACATCATATTGACACTCCTTATACATTACACTAACCCCGTGATTATTGGAAATTAAAGTGAACCAAAGTGTTTTTGTTTTGATTGCAATACCCTAACCCTAGAGATCTCGAAGGATACTCTTTCCGGAGCTGCAAGGAGTGGACCTTAGGGCAAGGGCCCATATCCATTTTCTGAAACGGAGACAGAGAGAAAGGGAATAAAAAAAATGAAGCCCTAAACGAATAACGAGGAGTGAGAAACGGAAGAAAAAGTTTACCGTTAACTGGAAGAGTTCGTGAGGGCAGAGACCGACGAGGTACAGACGACAGACGTCGCGATCGTAGTACTTGCGATTGACTTCACGGACGTCGCCGTTACGGTTGGCTCCCATCAATACATCGAGCTGCTTCCGTATCGCATCCATGGTTGCAAAGCCAGTGAGTGCGAGTTCAGTGTGTTGTGTTGTGGTTTTTATCTTTGGGTTGGGTATGCGTTGTTGTTGAGTTCAGGATCTGGAATGAATGAATGAATATTTACCCTCGAAAAACACTGCTACTATTAGCAATGTCAACCGGTATTAGGGTTAAGAGAGGTTCGGTGGTCGGTGACCTTTGCTTTGC
This sequence comes from Glycine tomentella, assembly GCA_007407185.1. NCBI lineage: Eukaryota > Viridiplantae > Streptophyta > Magnoliopsida > Fabales > Fabaceae > Glycine > Glycine tomentella. The sequence continues at coordinate 309,083 of PYAF01000504.1, read as the reverse complement.
CTCTATTTTTTATTTAAAACAAAAAATATATATTGTATTTGATATTTTATGTATATATATGAATGACAATAAGAAAATTAAAAATATAAAAATTTGTTGGTAAATAATTTAACATACTTATTATATTTTCACCTATTAAATAATAAAATAAATATAAAAATCTTAAAAGGAAATTTAAAAAATAATGTGATAAAACAATTGCTTATACAATAAAAAAAAAAATGTATTGATTATGTGAATGAGGTCCTCTAATTTAAAAGTATTGGAGGAATGAAGACATTATATGATTTTTTGTTTTTGAAACATATGTGTTTTGAGAACATTATTTCTTAACCTGAAGGACGAGTAACCTTTGGATAGAGCTAGGATATACAAGTGAAAGTAGATTGAGTTGTCCATTTATTGAGTGCTTATTTAAGGTTTGGCGAGGTCCAGTTAGCAAATAGGTCAAGTTCAAGTTTTTTAAAAAGACTATTTAGTTAAATAGGTCAAGTCATAAGTCTTAATAAAAATATTATTACTAATATGGTATATAAGATTGTAATTATTTTATTTAAGTTATAAAATTGTTTTAGTAGTTTGATAATTTAAATCATTTTAATTGATGTACTATAAATTAATAGAAGGAATACAGACTTTTTATTTTGGTAAGACTTAAAAGACTTTGGTAATATGTCATATGTAATATTTTTAGGTACATTTTGTTCATATCTTGTGGTTTAAAATTATCTTATTCTTTTTTAATGAAAATCTTTGATTTTATTTAACAAAATAATACATTTTACACTTTTTAATATGAAACATGTCTTTAAATGGATTGACGGGCCTGACAAACTTTTATAAAGGCTAGGCTTAGGCCTAATTATAGGCTTGTGGCAAGTAACAAGCCTAGGCTTGAGTTGTAAAAATATAAAACATGTAAGGTCAGGCTTAGGTAGGGTCTAACCCAACCCAACCTATTTTCACCCCTACTGGGTTGATAAAAGAACGTGCAAGTGTAGGGGAAGACATCTACATTTGTTTTTTTGTCAAGCATTATGGAAACCTAGTAACTGGTAAGACAATAAGTTTAGCTTATATTTTTAAAGAGATGGCATAGGTTGAGGATACACCTTACCATATTGCAGTTCTTATTGAATTTGATGGAATGGTCGTGATTGCATTTATTCTCATTTAAAATGCAAACTTTACATATAAAAATATAAAACATTTAAGGAATAAGACTTAAGTCACTTTAAATCAATCAAGTGATGAAAACTCAATATTTGTGATTGAAGATCCCATAAAAAAGATTCAACGTTAAGAACAACTAATTCATTAGTTTAACTGGCATTGAAATTTATTTAATCAATTATAAGTTTGTAGTATTTTATTATGGTGTAAGAAAGCGAAGAAACTATGTTAATAAGATGTTAAACTTTAGGTGGTTGTGGAAAAGCTTAAAATATTAAAAAATTTAATGATTTTCACTTATTTTAGAGCAACTCCAATGAGAGTACTCTTCTCACTTTCATAGTACGAAAAACAGTGAGTGCAAATTTAGACCATTGAAGAGCAACCCATTGAAAGAGTTTCTAGTGACTTGTTTCTCTTTTACAAAGTGGGTCTTTGTAGCAAAAAAATATAAAAAAATTGTGTGGAGACAATCATAATCTTTTTTTTTTTTGTTTAGATATAGAATTCGTTCTATTTTTTTCACTTGGCTAACAATGTTTATTTTTATTACATTTGAGACAAATTAGCATTACTATATAAAAAGCATTTTAATAGTGAATTTAGTCATTTTACATTATTTTTTAACCCTATTTTTTTTACATTATACAGTGTTTGTGGTGTATATAAATAATGCATTTTGATAACATTTTTTAACAATAATTATCTCAAATTCTCTTATCTCATTTTATCTATTTATTCTCTTAAATTTTATTGTTTGTATTTTCTTCTCTTTGCACAAAAATGGATCCCAATAATCCTATTTATTTACTTTAATTGGATGTTAAATTGTCAATCCCCAAATGCACCAAATGTTTTAAAAACTTCTCTATTCTTCAAATTCTCAAAATAACTCAATCAGGATTTTTTTTCCCAATTCCCTAATTACTGTCCACCAAACATGTCATATATGTGACTCCATATGTAATGTCGAGCCAAAGTGAAATGAATTTTTCATTCCTAACAACTAGGCTCATCATGTTTGGTGATGTTTCAATGATGAGTAACGGTGGAGATTGCTCTGATCAACAAGTGCAAACATCGATGTGATCTATAGAGAAGTCTTAAGTTCCTTTGTTTTGCTCCCAAATTAACTTGAAAAATGTTGCAATCAAAATTGTCCTACAACATCAAAGGTCAATACCTAAGAGGATATCGCAACAAAACAACTATGATGCTAGAAGCAGTAGCGTCTAATGACTTATGGATTTGACATGTATACTTCGGTGTTACTGGTTCAAATAACAACATCAATGTCCTTAACCAATCTGACTTTTAATGAAGTTTTGCAAGGACAAGCTCCTAAAGTACAATTTACAATAAATGGAATCACATATAACATCAACATCAATAACACCTTTAACCCAAGTTAATTAGGGTCAGTGGTAGATGAACCTAATGATAAATTAGAAATGAGACAGAAAGAGAAAGGGAGAGGAGAAGAAAAAAGTGGAAATAAGACAAAAGAGAGAAAAAGGGCTGAAAGAAATAAGGGAGAAAAGAAGATGAAAAGAACTAAAACAAGGGAATGATTGGAACATAGAACTACTAATGGGTTTAACCCTCCACCAAACTTATAGTTTTTCTCCACTCCGTCCTAAGATATACTGTCCGCCAATCTATATCTCACTCTATTAGGTATTGTTTAACTACCTTTCCCCAGATAAGTTTCCATCGACCTTTACCTCTCTTTGTTGAGAAATAGAATCACATATAACATGAGGTACTATTTAACAGATGATATTTATCCATAATAGGCTACATTCATAAAAATCATCCCAAAATCACAAGGAGAAAACGTAAAATTATTTGTCCGACATCAAGAAGTAACAAGGAAAGTTGTCAAAAGAGCTTTTAAAGTGGACAATTAAGCCCCCAATTCCGTGAAACAGAACGGTCAGCCATATCATAAAGATGTTACATAGCATGACAACTGTTAGGTTTGATAACATTTACTAATGATATTTTCCCAATAGATGTGTGCTCTTAAAACCATGTTCTAAACTCAGTTTCTTTGAAATGTAAATAATACAAATTGAAAGTCCAACAATTTTTTTTTTGAATTGATGTCTAAAAAACATCCTAATTGTCGAATGGAGAAAGCTCCCAAAACTGAGTCCTAGTGATATAAATGGCAAATGTGTGGGTGAATGTGTGTTAGTTTGGCATCCTGTGGAACAAAATTAGGGAAACAAATAATTTTGAGTATTTATTTTAGCCCCATGTTAAGTTATTTCAAACAATAAACAATGTTACCTCCAAGTAAAGTAAATTATCTAAATAAAGAATGACATGCAAATGGAGTGAAATAGATTAGAATGAAATGGATTAAAAAATATCATTCTAATTTGCGAAAATTTATAAAAAAATGGATCAAATATTCCATTTCATCGTTTGAAAAAAGAATGAAACATAATAAATTATAAATTTCTATTTCTGATATTATCCTTATTGTAAAAATAATGCTCCTATTTGTCTCCCTTTAACTTGTATATGGGTGTTGACAAAATTTATTTAAAATAACATTAATTTTACAAAATTGATTTTGATTAATATTAATTTTAAAATAAATTGATTTATATTTAAATGTTTTTATTATAAAATAAAATTAAAGATAAAATTTCAATACAAAAGTTTTAGATAAAAAAAAAATATTAAAATTACTTCACTTCATAACTAGAATAAGTCTGAATCATGTTTACTCGTGTGGGACCCACAAACAGAGAGGACTTCTTTTCTACCATAGAGTACAGTACAGTAGTGCGGAAGAAAAGAAGAACGAAATAAACTCTTGACAGCGGGCAGAAGATTAACACACCCTCGCTTTGAGAAATCAGACGGCAGAGAGAATGAATGTATTACTCTTCCGGTGGGTTCTGCTGCTGACTCTGTTGCTCACTTGCGCGTTAGGTTTCCAATCGGACGAGCTTCTCCTCGACGACGAAGAGTTCGGCATCGAGGGAGGACGAACCTCCTTCGATTCCGATTCGCACCCATCTTCCACCGCCACCCCCACCTCCACCTCCACCTCAAGGAAGAGGTTTTCTGAGTCCTCCTCCGATTCTAAGATCCAGTTCCCTCTCCAACACGCTTTCGGCGACTCCGATTTCTCCGACGCCGGCAACTTCTCCGCTCGCCTCAAGACTTGGAGCCACGGCGCCCAGGTTCCCTTTCTTCTTCTTCTTCTTCTTCTTCTTCTCTCTCTCTCTCTGTTTATGCTATAATTTAAGAGTTGATATGCGATTTATGAATTGAATTTGTGTCAATTCGAACTACTTCTATTCAATTCCGCAAATGTTTTATCGCGTTAGTTCTGTCTTATTGCATTGAGTTCTAGTGGATATAATATATTCGTGATTTGTGATGTTGTGCTGAGAATTGGTTTTTATCTGTTGTGATAGACGCTGACGAAGCTGCGGTTTAAGCGTGATCCTTTGACTGACGTTGAGCAGAAGAAGTTTCAAGTAATTCTTTGTTTTTCATTGAGCTATTTTTCTCTGTGTTACTGTTTTTTTTTAGGGGGCATGTTTGCTTTGTATAAAGATGTGGCACCTCTTTTATTTTTACAGGAGCTGTTACAAGGAGATGATTTCTATAGGATTAGATTGCCGTCCAATGTTTTGAGCCCTCCCGGCCGGGAATATATTATTTCTTCAGTGAAAGCAGTAAGTGTGAATATGAATCTAGTTCTTGTCCATTGGATAGTATGAAATATAAATAAAAAATTAAGGTTTGTTTTTCGCTAGTACTATGATTTAGTAGCTGGGTCTGTGCTTGGGGACTTTCAAGCTTTTAGTTCTTTGGTTTGTTTGTTCCCTTTCTAGCATTGTATTTGGTGCCGTAGGTAATGGTGATACCGTGGTATGGTAGCTAACAATGTTGTTCTAATAAATACTTTGCATGATTTGTGTTGCACTTATCATGTGATATTAAATGAAAAATGATCTGTTTCTTCTCTCTCTCTCTCTCTCTCAGTCTCTCTCTTTTGCTGGTACTCTTTTTCCCTTTTAGAATGTTGTCAATAGCTTGAATCCTTGTTATGCTGTTTTGGAGGTGGTGGCTCTTTTATTTATTTGGTGTCAAAGTGACTTTTTGAGCTATTCACTCCAAATTAGAACTAACAATTCTGCCTTTCTGAATCCAGCGATGTCTTCCAGGGGATGGATTGGAGGAGCATTTTGTAATACAAATGGTAATTTGCCTTATTATAATAAAATGTGTTGTTTATGTTGCATTGGTTCTTTTATATTTGCGAAGATAACTTCTACGCTATGTTCAAATTTTGATACATGAAGGGACTTAGTTCATCTAAGCTACTGTCATAGCCTAGCTACTTGGTTCATGATGCTCAAAAGGCATTTTTGTATAAATTGTTTTCTTTTTAATTTCTACCTGCTTTTTTTCATATGAAGGGAAAAAAAGAGTCATAGACCATAGTTGGCTTTATTTTCAACTCTTCAATAGCTGTTGTTTTGGTAGTGAGACAGTTGATTTTGAAGGAGTAGAGAAAGTGGGTTTTGAACCTTTAATGATTTTTTTTTTTTGGTATTGGTCATGCTAAGTAGTAAATAGTGCCCTAAAAGTTCTGGTTTTAAATTAAAAAATGATACAACATTGAAGACATTAGGTGATTGGGAACTTAAAAAGCTTTACTTTTCATTTTTTATTCCTCAACAAGTGCTTTGAGGGCATGTATTAGCATTTGCTTTCTCATATTTCATATAAATGGAAAAACTTGAAAGAGCATGAATGGTGTTCCCTATGCAATAATGTAGTAGAATACTTCAACCAGGAAGCTGAACTGAACTTTGGTTGTATAGCTTTTCTAATAGATCTATCTTCACATTCTTTTTAATTTCATTGAGTTTCACTCTTTCAATTTCTTTTTCAGGAAGGTGTTAACGTCTTGGCTGTCAGTTATGGTGCCCCAGGGGCTTGCCCTTATCCCCGGCAACTGAAGCTTGCAAGTCACTTCTACTTTTGACAATTGTTCTTATTTCTTATTTTTATTGAGCTTAGATCAACTTTTAAAACTTTTCGATTTGTTGTCGGCCATTTTCTCCTCCTTTTGCTTCTGTTCTTTGGTACTTACACAGTTGATTTCTTAAAAAGGCAGGGCCAATATCTTTTATCCTAATTTTTTGTGTTGTACCAGGACTCAATAGTCAATAATACTATCTCTTTCCTTAACATACCCAAAATGATATAAATACACAAATTATTCATTGCTTTTATTAGTTTGTCATAGTTATGTAAGCATCTAAAATGATTGCTGTATGTCAACACCATATATAAATACAGAAATTGTTCCACACAGAAATTGTTCAACAGTTTTATGTGTTTTTGCCATATATATAGTTATTTGTTAAGCATCTAGAATGATTGTTGTATGAATGTATGTCAATGTCATAAGAGGTAATTTATGATTTTGCATTTTAAAAGAGTGATTAGATCCAAAGCTGGTTGGTGGCAGTTTAGACATTCCTTGTTATTGTATTATGGTCCTGATCCATGTTTATTGTGCCTTTAGAACCTGAATATTCCATAATCCATTCTCATGTTCTGGTTGATTTTATAATCTGTCATGCCAAAACTTATCCATATTCTCAAGAGTTACTGGGTGTGCAAAAACCCTAATGTGCATGTCATCAAATCTATTTCATAAGCTTGTGCAAACATAAAATTCATGTCTATTGCCTGATATATTGCAAAGGCTAATCTTATACATGTTTTTTTGGCTTTAGCCTGCAAAGTGGTCTTTCAAGTCACACACAGTTCTAAAGAGCAGTGAACAGGCACCGAGGTATATGTTCTGTGACTGATAATTTCACTCTTAATTGTTTTTTTTCTTCTTTTTACTTAATATACAGAGTTACAGAAAAGCAGCATACAGTGTTCCTAGCATGGCTACTTTTTTACCCAATAAAAAGCACAGAAAATATGTTCTATTCTCTTTCTCTTTTCTCTTCTTGAAAATGAATTTCGGTAATGCATGATGCTGGTTTTCTCACATATTTATTACTGGTATGGTAGAAAGCCTGCATAGATGAAGTTGGTGGTGAATATAGAGCCTTGACTCTGGCTTTCACTATTCTCCACCACTATTTTGTTTGTTTTTGGAGTTATGCAGTATCATTTCTTGTATGTCGTAACTGGTATACAAGAAAAAAAAAATCGTAACTGATATGTTTGACAAAGGTTCAAATGTTTTCTAATCAATCGATCTTTTACTTATTCATGTCTTATGTTATTGATTTTGCAAATGCTGTGAAGATGCTTCAGTAACCAACCCACCCATCTATTTGGTTTAGAGAAAATCTTACTCTCAGGATTAAACTCATCTAACTAAATCTAAACAAATGCTGATTATTTGATGAGATACCTTGGTCTGATTTTCGTATGGTTCGGGACATAATCAGAAATCTACAAAGGAACAATCTTAAACCTGCTATCATTTGGGACCAGCTGAAGGATTGGGCATAAATGGGTTAAGTATTGGTTTATCATGGATGAACTTATGATAGAAAATAGGCGGATTGAAGGTTCATTGTGGTTATCTGAGGGTAATATTATTGTTTCCAATGTAAGCATGTTTTCCTAAAGTATCTCAATGGAATAAAAACAAAATTGAAGATAAAAATGGAAAATCAGAAGGGGACAATAGCTTTCCCAACCAAATGTTTCCATGAAGTTGTCTGGACTTTGTTGATTAAGATTAATATTGTCTTTCTTTGATATGCTAGGGAGGAAGGAAGGGTAAACATTTTGCTTTTGGCTTTTTAACATCATACATGAAGTAGTTGCTGCATCCATCATCTTTGTGACTAGTTTTAACTAGTGTGTTCTCTATTTCTAATTCAACAAATGTTTTTTTGCTTCCTCAGAGCTCCAATATTTGCTGAAGAGGCGCTTGGCGGGCAGGAGGGAGACGGTGAGGCTTTACAGCCAATAGAAAGGTCCTTTTGGGCTAAATACGTAAGTATACAACATGTTTACAAGCTGGCTTGATCTTTAAAGCCATAGCTATACCTTTTTTCCCCCAAAACAAAATTATAAATGCATGTACTTCTAAATTAACATTTTCATCTGGAATCTTTCTCGATACCAGTGGATGTACCTGATCCCTCTTGGACTCATAGTAATGAATGCCGTCACTCAAGCTATGAATATGCCTGAGGAACAAGCTGGCGGGCAACCTGGTGCTCCGACACAGCAGCAGCCAGGATCTGCCATACAGCGTGGACCAAGTTCTGGTGGTGTGCGTAGAAGATGATAAGTTTGCTTCCTCTACCTTGCAAGACATTATTTGAGGGCATTGGTAATCAATGTAATCTTAGGTTGACCTTTTATGTAGCATTATTTAATAATTTTAATTGCATATTAATAGCTCTGTGCCCGTATGGAAAGAGATTATATACCGATTTGCTCGTAAACTTTGAAACAGCGATAAGTTTTCCAGTTAGATTGACTAATGTTATATATTGAAAATTAAATTTTGACCCGAATATTTTGGTTTCCTCTGATATTGCATGATGTTTCTACTATTATCTATGCGAAGAACAGAGGATCCACGAATAAAAAAAGATATTACAGCTTTATTATTCTCGCTCCCTCGTATGATATCATGTCAGCATTCGAAAACAAAATAATAATTACCGAAACAAGGAGACCCTGCACTTTGAAGTATGAAGGGGTATATATAGCAACCGTTTATTAAAAAAGCAACAATGAAGAATGGATGAATAAATTTTTTATAAATTTCTTTATTTTTTCATCTGCTACTGCTTGTTTGAAAGGGTAAAATGATCTCATATGGAGTCTATAATTACTCTACCTAAATATTCAATAATTCATGCTCATGTTTTGGTTATTTTTTCACATGCAACGTTACAACTTGTACTCAAGTAACCATCTTTAAGAAGACGCCAATTGGCATGTCTTCAAGTCTATTTCTGAATTTTATAACTTGTGCAAACATAAAATGTATTTTGTCGATATCTTGATTTTATTTTGAAAAAGCAGATCATATGCTTGCTGTTCCTCTTTCGGCTTTAGCCTGCAAGGGGGTCTTTTAAGTCGCACTCCGTTTTGAATAACAGTGAAGTTTGAACAGACACTAAAGGTTCTATGATGACAAATTCATTCTTGGTCATTTTATTTTATTTTACTTAATGTACAGAGAGTAACCGAAAAGCAGCATGCATGGTGATTCTAGCAAGTTTTCCTGTAAACACTTATGCAACAGAAAACAACGAAAATATGTTCAATTTTCTTTCTTTTATTTTTTTTTTATCTTTGTAAATATGAAATTCAAATATAAAAGGGTGTTGGCATGCTGGAGTCAATACATTTTTTGCTAAATTTAAATTTCACAATGAACATATATTTAGTTTTTTTTGTGTGTGATTTAATATAGATTTTGAATAATACTATTGTAACAATTTCCCACAATATTTTTTAAAACACTTTTTTTTTCTGTTTTTTTGTTCATCACATCACTCATTTTTCTCTTTCTTTTTTCTCTATTGTAAAATTGTGAGAAATTTATGTGAAAATAACATTATTTATAGAGTTTATACTGTTTATTTTTGTTCCAACATGACAAATAATTAATAGGATATTATACGAAGAATGTAAAAACGCTGCTAAAAAAGAAAACTCGTGCACATTTCTATATCCCTTGTTGCAAGCTTCTTATCAATGGAAAATTGGGTTTGGGTTTAGATTCCCCAGTCTGTAGTAAATGCATGAGAACTGAAAGAAGAGATGAGAAGAATAATACAAAGATATGCGACAAATAGACTACTTTTTATTTAAAATTAAAATGTTTCCCTTGGAAATTAACATGAGATGGACTATCGACGTAACTATAATTCATAACAGTCTCAAAATTCTTGTCGACCAAATAAGTGAGAACTGAGAACGACGTTTTATCCCATCAAAGCTCGTCCTGCAGATCAAAGAAAATCATTTGGTGAGTACGACAACATCCATAAAGATGTCAAAGATTGCAAATCAATCACACTTATTCCTCAACCACGTGCTGAGACCACAAGACAACTTTTTTTCTCAATCTTAATTTTTTTAATTAATTTTATGACATGTAAAGTTATGATTCTTTTATGGTAGTGAAGGTTATGATTCAAAAATAAAGGTGAACAAATTTGGAGATTGATCATCAAAATGCCACCTCTATTTCAATGAATTTAATTAGCATTGGAGAGAATAACTAATAATAAAAAGGCGACTTACATGATCATCGTAATCATGGTGGCGATGCTGCACATAGGAAAACAACTAAGTGTAAGAAAAGCTAATCATTGTTGCAAAACAAGGCAATAGAACAAGTATTGGGAAATCAGCATCTAAATCCAAAACATAGATAACCATAACAGCTATCGACAGAACCTTTTTTCCTTTTCAAAAAAGAACATCATGGAGAATGTTGTCTACCACTCCATCTGTCCATCATAGTTCCTTAAATATATATATATATATATATATTTTATTTTTTTTTATGATGATTAAGTCTCAAAACAGTTTGCCAAAGTCATCATGATTCATGAATAACAAATAAACCAATTCAATCCCTTTTTATTCTCTTTCAAATACATTTATTGAGATCCAACTGATGTACTGTAGTTCTGTAGCTAATGTTTCAAAATAAAGTTCATTCTTCCCTAGATAATTCATTGGCTAAACTTTTAGTCTAAACTTTCAAGGGCATCATATAGTATTCTGCTCTAAAAATGACCAGTCACAAGTATATATAATTATTAAGAGAACTTAATGACAAATTCCCAGAAAGTAAGGCTTAACTCAGTAAAATACTCCCCATAACATTATTAGGAAAATTGATTTACTTTCCACACACATTTTAAAAGAGAGTTAGATCAAAGACACATTTATAAATACAAGAACACTGCTCTAGAACTGGAGTCTTATTCCAATCTAGTACCTCTGCCATTTGTCTTATCCTCAAAAAGGAGTGAAGATTCATGAAACAGGAAAAGAATAAACATTGAATGTATTCATGTATGATACATACCCTTCTATATTTGTCTCTATATCTGTCCCGGTATCGTCGATCATGACCTCTCTCTCGTCTACGCTTTTCACCTTCTTCTCTTGCTCTTTGAGCCTCCTGCACAAATAAGAGTTAGAATCCTGGAAGAAAAACCTGGTGGACTCAATACAGATGATGGAACTCAAAAGTGTATGTCGATGTACCTCCTCCTCTTTGGCTTTCCTTACTTTCTCTGCTTCTTCAAAACCTTCCTTTTCAATCTGAGAAACCAAAAAATAAGGGTCATCTTAACATGTACCCTAAGAGAAGACACATATTAAGAAGAATTGTTCTTTTTACTAAATGGACAATTTTTTAGGCAAATCAAATATAACTTCAAAAAGGCTTAATTAAGTTTCTAGACCATACATTTTATAGTTGTGTTCATATCCGTCCATGATGTTTAAAATTTTCAATCCAGTCCCTGAATTTACCATTTGTTTTCAAGGTATCCCCTATTGTTGATTGCCATCCAAATAAGTCTGATAGTTGCTTGTTTGGTTAATGTGCAAGTGACTTAATTTACAGCCTAATTTGGATGACAGTTGATTATAGGACTACATTGAAGTTTGAACACATTTCATTATACATGTTATACAATGCTAATATAAATAATTATATTTAAATCTTTTAAAAAATCAACAATGCTATACAATGTTAAAATAAATAATATATTTTAAATATTTATAAACACTTATATATGAAAAAATATTAGTTGTTGTTTAATATGTAACCCATGTGCCACCTATAGGTCAGATGTGGAGCTAAATCAAATGCAAGAGAAAATCTCACCTCCCTGTTGGCAAACACTTCCTCAACAACTTGTTTTGCATAATCAGGGTCATCACAAATCAAAACATTGTCAAAAACTGAACCGCCTTTAACCTGAAACACAAAATTTGGCTTATATTAACTGCATCCATCCATTTGAGCCTAACAGCTTTGCACTTCATGGAGAGGGAGGGAGATAGAGAAGTCTACAGTATGATATAACATGCCAACACCAAATTTTGAAGTTTACATTCATCATACCTGCCAAACTTCAATGCCCACATACTTAATAGGCTTAAGCACATAAAGATCAGGGTCGTCTTCAAATTCTGATAAAGGAGAAAAAGAAATTTAAGCATTCCTTAGTATGTAGGAAAATCTGTAACATATATAAAATTATACAAAGAACCTAGATATACCTGGATTATCTATCCATGGAGTTTTCCATTTCCCTTTGTAGTTAGGGTTCTTGATTTTCTTCAACATAGAGGTTACAAGTAAGAGAGAATAGATAATGAAAGAAAATTGAAAAAGAATAAGGAAAATTAATGTTTGTGTCATAGTGGTTAGCTCCTCAAACTTGATAAACAAACCTTTCTTTTCCATGGTCCTTTGTATGCTGGATTTGGTATCTTTGGTGGTTTCCATTTCCCATCTTCCTCTTCATCCCAGTTTTCAGGCTAATAAAAAGGAAAAAAAATTGTATATTTTTTTATAAAAAAAATCTTCATTTATCTCTCTGTTGAGAAGTAATCACATTAGAAAACCAAATAATGCATCAAACTAGATAAGCATGGAACACACTAACCTCTTTAGCATTTGGGTCAGGAATTTCTCTTGGAATCGAATCATATCCCTGCAATAGCAATAAACAAATAAATGAGCTTGCCATCTCATGGACTAAAGCTACATCCCCTTGTTCCGTTTTAGGGAAAGTTAGAGATTTTGGATACCTCAGGTTTGACATCATTAGGGTCTTCAATGTATTCTCTTTCTTCCCAGTCTGCAGGCTGCAATTTGGAAGATGTTTTAATTTCAAAATACAAGTTATTGTCAGAAACAAAAAAGATATATCAACCATAGGATCTGATTAGGATAAGTTAATTTTCTTCATGGTAAAACAGGAAATCCAAACTGAGTTATAATATTGTTATAAGATATGTAGAAGACCAAAAGCATCATATGCTAAAGGACAATATCAGAAGTTAACTAGTGAGTAAAACAGCTCAAAATGAAACCTTTTTGGCCTTGACATCTTTGATTTTTCGTGGAGGAAGAATATCCCAATCTGTATACATGCTTCCGGAATCTCTCTCTCTATTGTCAACCAGGACGCTGTATGTGGCATCTGGCCTGAGAATGAATGTGTAGAAGTGAGTTAACCTGTCTGTTTCACATTGCAGGTCCTTTTTTATGGGGTAATTTTGACCGTGGTAGGAGAGTATCACGTGGAGCTTCTTTGTATCCGTGCCACATAAATCTGGTCCAAACATTAAACTATAGAGAATGTGTCAACAGGATATTCTTTCTTTCTGTTTTTTAAGGTAAAAATAGAAATCATGGATAAAGAAAAAAAAATGAAGTTAGACCAGATGTGGTACAGTAAGTTTTCTAAAAACAATGCAAGTGAAGCAAAATGAGATTTTATGATCAAAGCAAGCTAATAAAAAGATAAAAATAACATGCATATAAACTAGAAGTTTAGATCAACAAGCATAACTGCATAAGCTTTCTTTTTTATGTTACTTCTGAACAGAGTTTTCTACACTATAATGAAATCTCTATATTAGTATATTACACCCCTGATTACTTGTCTGGCAAGAACCAAAATTTCAGCATTGATATATTATTTTTCATTTCATGTTGTAATTTAAGTTTTAATTAGTGTACTTAAGCTTCTAAAAATCAATTATACAAAAGAGGAGATAATCAAAATTGATCAATATTTTTCAAAGAAGTTACCTTAGTTAGGTTGCAGGTTTACTATTTGTTCACTTGATATAAATCAAGAAGCAAAAACAAAGTGAAGAAAATGGAATAAGCAACATACACATATGGTGTATCCCCTCCAAACTTCTTTTGATTAACAAATCCAGAGAGAAGTTTGATGTAACCTCCACCACATTCAATCTCTTGCTCAAATTTTACAGAATACTGAAGGACCAATGTTCTGTTCTTGTTTGTGAATTCTGGTATTTTTGCCGAGATGGCAAAGTGTTTGGCATCATTGGATGTTTGAATACCTACAATATCCCACAAAATGGCAACATGTTACCAAACGAACCAAATTCCTGTCACTACAATTTTGTACATATTAAGAAAGGAAACAAATACAAGTTCCTCAGAATGTAAAGTGTATTCACTAATTGAACTTTTGTGGGAATAAATTACTCTCCTCTGATCTGTACTCTGCATTTACCACACAAACCTCCTCTCTATTATGAAAATTACCCAAAATTTCCATTTATTTTTGCTTTAAAAAAATACAAACTAACTCCAAAATGTTATCATACCTAACAAAAATGCTAACAGAATCATTGGCTCATGGATGTTTTGAAGTCAGATGTCTTTCTTTCCTACCCTAGTTCAGCCTTAAATGTTGAGAATCCATTTATTTAACATTGAAATCATTAATATAAATGCAAATGTCCCCATCCTAATTTTTTTGTTAAAATATTAATAATAATCCATTTCACATTTTATGTGTAGCAAGAGCATATTGAAGCTATACTAAACAACTACCTTTATCATCTGGATCACCAGCCCATCTTCCAGCTGTGTGCTTGAATGAACCTGCTTTGCCCTCACTGCTTTTCCAGTCTGACTTCACCCACCTACTTCGCCATCCATCTATACAAAAACCAACACATTATCATAATCACATTATATATCCATATCATCAGTGAAAAACCAAACCCCCCCTATAAACTACAAGTTGAATTCCTTTGGGATGGTAGAAGCTATTTGGTTTGTTTTTTCATTTTCAATTAATATTTTTAGTAATGATGCCATGAAAGTTTTGTTTCATTTTGCTTTTGAGCATAAAGTAGTGATGCAAAGTTGTGAAAGCAAAAGACAAAAGGGGAAAAAAGTGTATTTGGTGCTTTCTCCATATCCAACCAAACAAGGAATAATTGTTAAGGAAGTTGGTGTTGGAAATCATTGGTGGAGAAGGGTGATATACGAAATTGAAATTCACTAAACAAGAAAAAAAAATTACACACTGGCCATACATACATACGTGGCTCATACACTTACTAGAGTAAATATAAATACACAACGAATCATCTATTTAATTACCAATAAACTAACTATTCAGTTTTCACCAACTCAAACTGACTAACTTACCCATATGTGATAACGGTTGAATTAAAAAGTTAAGCATAAAAAAAAAAGAACAGAGAAGAAAATAGCAAGTACCATCAAAGCGCTCTTCAAAAATGATTTCAGAAACTGCCACTTGTATTAGCAACAATAAACAAAAGAACACAAACTTGTTCAGCTCAATCGAAGCATTTTCCGCCATATTGCGGAATACGCAATATTTGCTTTCTGACACTGCTTACTTCCAATTGCAGAGTTGAGCTTACTTTATAAAGAACCTATCTACTTGTTTGCCCTCCTCATGACATCATAATTACTTATATGCCACACACACACACACTAAAGTATCACATCACTATAGTACAATATTTAATTAATTAAATTTTATTATAAGATAAGTTTGATTATTTATTATTTATTTGTCTTGCCGATTTGGCGTGGTCTTTACTTTGGAAATAAATGATGTCGATGGTTGAAAGGCTAATTAGTGTTGCAATTTTCGAGTAGAGGGGCAATTTGACGTAGCAATAGCCAATGGTATCATTTCTTTAGTGCATTTCTGTGTCATTTTTTCATATAGATTTTCTTTTTAAAATAAGATGAAGTCAAAGTCTTCGAGACCTTACAAAAGTGGTGAAACCACACAAGAAGGCAAAGTGAGAAAGACATTTTGTGTTTAATTGAATCTCCTTCCACGTTATTTCAGGGATGACTTAAGGAACGCGTTTGAATAGTCAATAATGAATTAAATGTAGACTCAAAGTCCTCTAAAGTTTTAGTGTCGTCATTTCTCCATTTAATAATTTACCCCACCACCAATTATTATTATCAAAACTTTACTGCTTACTTACTACCTCCGTTTCTGGTTATACGAAGTTTTAGAGAAAATAAATTATTTCAAAATAAATATTATTTAGAAAATTAATGTTGCATTAAATATATTTTTTTAAAACATCTTTAATAAAAAATTAGTGAGAATAATTTATATAAAGACTAAATAAGTCATCGAATAGAAAGATAAATGATATATTAAAAAATTATTTTTTTAAAAAAAATTTAACAACTTAATTCCATTCCTTAGTATCTCTTAATTGTGTTCAAGTAATGTCCATGACATGGTAACTCAGCCTTAAGTTTATTTTTTAAAAGGTTAAATTATTCTTTTAGCCTTTTAATTTATTGTTTAGATTTAATTTGATCTTCTAATTTTTTAAATTGATTCAATTTGATCCTTCAATCAAAATTATATGAAATGACACTTTGTGAAAATACACATTTAAAAAAAATGAATTAATTTTAAAAATTAGAGGACTAAATTCAATAAAAAAAACTAGAGAACCAAATTGAATCGATTTTAAAAATTAGAGAATCAAATTCTATATAAAATAAATTAGATGACCAAATTGAATCTAAATAATAAATTAGAGGACAAAAATTAATTTAACCTTTTTTAAATGTTAATTAGTATTTTATATTAATAATTTAAAAAAAAATTGAAAAAAAAGTATAGTATTTAATTTTATTCATATATTCTCATTGTGATTTTTATATTTTATTTGTTGGTTTTTTAAATAATACTTCGTTATAAAGAATTTTGTTGATATAAATCTTTAGGTTTAGAAGAATTTATTGTATTTTAATTTTTTTAATATAATATTAAAACGAAAAAATGGTTTGTGTTGCAATTGCATTGTACCAGAAGCTAGATGAAGATTGAGTCAATATTAGTTCTAAAAACCAGAGTCCAACTTTCACAACAAAATATACTGCTTGTCCAAATGAGGATACATGTGGGAAAAAAAAAAGGTATCAGAAGCCAGTGGGAAAATAAACGTTGCACACAATTCACAACATAACAGGACAAAAACTACAGACATCAACCCTCCGACCATTGTTTCTGAAATCATCAGCATCACGTGTAACATGATTTAATCAATACAAGATTGATTGCTCTAGAGATGAAGAGATTATAAGACAAAATTCAAAACTTGATATAACTTCTACTAAATGGTAGCTGAAAGTTGTTTTGATATAGAAAATATTAAATGTCCCGAGTTGTAGGCTTGATTGTATAATGGGCCGAACTGTAGCTTAATTGTTTGTTGGGCTGAACTAAAATCCAATTTTTTATTTTGGGGGGGAAGGGGAGTGCTAAACAAAATTTTAGTTGATATATAGATTAGTCAAAATGATAACTGAGCTTCAGAATAATTGTAACTAAGTGTATGTCAAAATATACAAAAAGTTAACTAACAAAACTAAAATCTTAGCTAAGAGCCTAAGACCATAGTTTCTCCAAAGCCTCATTAGAGCAGGAACATATCCAGATAAGTAAGTTCATGATGAAACTTGATCAAAATTCAACAGCAAAAGAATATGACAGCAAGAATAGCAGAGCAAAACATGTAGAATATATCTAATTCAAATTCCCAAATCATCTTCAAGATACTTGCATGGTGATTTGTATCTGGAACCTCATATGACAAGACAAATTAAAGCATAAGGAACAAAAATCAGCAAGAAATTTGTTTCCACGTCCATTTTTTTAAAGAAAGAACTAAATTGATTCAATTCCAAATCTAAAGTGTGAAAACCTCTCAGCAAATACCTTCAAGCTACGACTCTTGATGACTGTTTCATAATTAATTCTTATCACTCAAATTCGAAAGGCAACAGAAATATTGATTTCATGCTCGTTTTATAAAGAAAAAAAACTAATTCCAAAAACTTTATCAATTCACCTCTATATAGCAACAATCAAAAGTAACATCTATAGACATCACCACCTGCAACATAGAATATAGAATCCAAGGACCACGGGATTATTAACTGAAGTACATTTGATCTCTATGGAGAGTGGAATACAAAAAACTAAAGTGGGCAACTTCCTATCAGAGTTACTGTATAAGAAAATGGAGAAACTTTTGGGTGGATACAAACTCAACAAATCATTCTTAGACACAATCAATAAGAATTTCATAACTAACAAAATAAAATAAATAAATAAATCAGTTTGTTAAGTAAAAATCAGATTGAAATATAGACAAGATTGTAATTCGAACTTGGAAAATGTAATTCTAATTTCAAAATAATATATTTTGGTGGTGTAAGATTGTAGACTAATTTATTTTATATTAAAAAATAACTTTATTAATGCAAGTAAAACACGTTGGTTTTAAGTAATCTAATCTAAGGCTTTGTTGAGTTATGATTTTAAATTTTAAAATTCAATTTTAATTAGGATTGATGAATATTACTTTGATATTAAAATTCTGTAAATTAAAAAAAGAAGAAGATATCCTGAGTTTGATACAATGTATCAATAATTTAAGAAATCAAATCAAATTAAAATTAAAATTAATTAATAATTTTAAAAAAAATTATAAAAAAAATGTTAAAACTAAAAAGTTACATGATTAATGAGTAATGTATCGTGTCCAAAATAAAAGGTTAAAACTAAAAGGTTACATGCATGACTAAAACCATGACCATGCATAATACAGTGATAGAAGAATATGCATCGTGTCCAAAATAATTGCAAAAATAGAGGAATTGAAGACTCTATATAATGATAGAAAAAATATATGATTTTTCTGATTGATTGACTTTCATATGCATGCTATTGATGTACACGTAAGAATAAATCAGATAACCAATCTGAATATACACCCATTAAACTTATCTAATTGACATTAGCTAACTGTAAACGATATAAGGTACTAACTGAATGATCACTAATTCACTATGGGATAACGTCCTTATTGGCGGCTAACAATAATTAGTAATTAATTTTTTGAAGCAAAAGCCTATTTCTCTTTGCTTCATGCAAGAAACATCCTCTCTAGCCCTTGTCCATATCTTGTCTATCTTTTCTTTTGTTTGTTATTTATTGTCTTCGTTTCTTGGTTCACCATTGCACTCATATGTTTGTTACTTTTTGTTGGAGAGACAAGCTATTTAGAGAAATCATGGCTGATAGATTGAGATGATCACCGTCTTGCCGGCATGGAACCATATTCCTACCTCAAAGGACTTGATGTTCAAACTTGCATTCCTCAAAGAAGCACCGCCTTTACCTTCTGGGCTGAGTCCTCTTTGTGAAGATTTCTTGAACAAGTGTTTCTTGAAGGATTCTCATCCTTTTCTTTCTTCTGCAAAATCATACATGTGAGAATCAATCGTTTCTCTCTTGTGTGATTGTCTTCGATCTATATCTATCTATCATTTTAGGTTACTTTTAGAATAAGGTGACATATATAAACCATATGTTAACTTTGTTATAGATTCATATGTTTAGTGCATGCACAAGTATCCAAATAATGTTCTAAATATCTATCTATCTATACATATAAGCTTTGTAATTTGGTGCAGTAAGATCCATATATAATAGGGTGCTGGCTGGGGAGTGTTGATGACTTACAGTAAAATTTTATGATTTCAATGATTTTATATTAGGTTTTATTTTCAAATTATTTACTGTTCTCAAAATGTAGCGTGTAAAATTAATTTTCTTGCTTATAAGCGATTTGCCTTTAGATTTAAATCTAAGGGGCTGGATCATATAGCTAGTCTTCTTTCCTTAGGGAGGTAATTGAGGGAAGCTGGTAATTAAGGCATTCCGCAATTGTGGAGGCCATGAAAATGGATTAAGAAACTCTTGTATCATTAGATAAATGATTCCAAAATTTACATAGAAACCAGTTTTATATCTGAATATTCTGCAATCATTTACAAAACAAAAGTTGATAAATCTATTTATCTACCTATCTATTTATTTATATATCTACTAGCTAACATATATAAACCTTGCATAACAGCCTAAGTCCTTAATTAGTTACTTTGTATAAGACTATTTCTCTTAGTTAATTATTAGTTTACAGTTCTATATAAAACTAACTGTCAGTTTGTTACATCTACATATAATATATCGATGATTATGATTCTCTCAAAATCTTAAATACACCCTTCTTAAACTTCTCATTAATTAACTTGATATTGATAGTTTTTATATTATATTAATTGACATGCACAATTTTACAAAAACTGAAAAGAAAGCACAACATTTAGTTTTAATGAAAATTGATTATATATAAATATTTACTAATTTAAAATGAAAGTAAAAAAGGCATATTGATTTTCATCCGATTGAAAACTCAATTTCAATTTGAATAAAAAAAAACGCTGCTATTTTGTGGGTAAACAAATTGCAAAAGAATTGAGTATATATAGAAGTTTTGAATTTAACTTTTGGAAGATCAAATTTAGAGATTCACGATTTACGTATAACCAAAATGAGTCACGTAGTAAATTGAAATATCGTTGGATATATGATCTCTTGGGTGTGTGGTAATCGAGATGATGAGTATTGGATTGATGACAATGTTTCTATTTGCCATATATGCATATATCTTGATTACAATGCACCTAAGAGATCATATATCTAATGAAATTTCAATTTGTCCCATGATTGATTCTAGCGACATGTAGGTGATAAACCTATTAAGCCTTAACTTGAACCTTCCAAAAGTTTGCATCAAACTCTTCGGTTTTGGTCTTGGACAATCCAAAATATGCAATCTTGAATTGATATTTTACATCATCATCACGTAAAGAAAAGAGAATGATGTTGTCTGATTGTAGATCACAATGAACAACCCTAAATCGATGAATGAGAGAAAGTAGAATGATTTCCTTTTACATAGTCTTCATTTCTGTAAAACTATGCTTGAGCCTCTGTAATAGTTTGAACCAGAAACTTTTTGTCCAAAGAAATGGTACATGTCTAAATATGTATTTTACATAGTATTGTTATTTGTTTCACTCAGTTACAATTTATCAAAAAATATACTTTTCTTTTATAATATCTATAGTTCTCATGTATACCATTTTTTTATTCACAAAAAAAAAATTGTATACCATTTTCTTTCGTAGGATACACCCGTAGAAGAGTCATATTATGCTTCTTATTGCAACTTCTATAATGTATTAATTTTAATTGAAACACACATGAAATGTCTTGTACCAATATTTTATTATGTCAATTGGACAAACATCTTTTAACAATAAAGAAAAAAAAGTGATGAAATTACAATTAAATTATTCAAATATCATTTAAGTTCAATCCTTTAAGAAAATAATTCTTTAAAATATTTTAAGAATACATATTAAGAATACCTTTGGTCTGAAGATTTTTTTTCCTTCATAAACTAGAAGATTAAAACATTTTAAGAATATATAGTTCATTTTGCGCTCATCTTAAGAATACATATTTCCTTTTCCGCTCATTTTAAGAATACATATATCATTTTCAATTATTATATTTAATATGATTAAAACAGTAACTTTAATTTTTTAAAGAAAAATAATAATTTCCCATTATATAAATTAATTAGTGAAATATTTTCCAAAATAAAATTAGCATTTAATTGCTTAAATTATTATTCTTGAACCATTGAAAGCACCTACCTATCTTTATTTCTTTTTCTCAGTATACTCATTTGATATATAAATTGCAAAATACAATTATAAAAATTAATATTACTTTTATTCACTCACTATAAATGTCCAATGCATGGAATGACTTCACTTGACAAACCAATTGTCAAGAATGACTCTCGCACTCAGACTCAATTTTGGACAAGATTAAAAGTTCCCCCCGAGCCTATGAAGAAATGAGTTTTCTGCAATTCAACTCAATATCTCTGCCTAAAATTGTAAACTCATACCACTATATGAGCTAACTCGCAAGTTTGGAAGCATCTTTGAGACTCTTGGTGGTAAGATACATTCAAGTTGCAACTCACAAACAAACTCATGGCATGCAACAATAAATCACCTGAAGCTAGATTAGAACTCTAAAAGAGCAGTTCTTTCTTAACACGGAAACAACTCATTGCACAAGGACCATCTAGTAAAACTATAAATGTATCACTTCAAATTATGATGCATGGAGATTAAACATGACTAGAACTATTACAGATGATGTAATAACAGAAAACAGAGCAAAAGAGAATAGCATAATGCATCCGTTAATGAGGACAACTCAAGACCTCACAATTTCATAATCGGAAATTTAACACACAATTCTTATTGACACGAATATTGGAGGAACACAAAATGTGAAGTTCTGGATACCAATACCGCCAAATGAAGTTGGCACATCCCCATATAACACTCTTATGAGGGATGAGAAAACAAAGTTCCATTTTGGAAGCAAAAATGTCTGATGGATCATCTAAACTAGATGTTGAGAAACAAAAGAAAAATTATACACGAATTCCACTACTTTGCTTGAGGATGAGATGCAATGAAATCCACTGCAAGTTTAATGGAGTTGATCTTGTCTGCCTCATTATCAGGAATCTCGAACCCAAACTCTTCCTCAAGAGCCATCACGATCTCTACTGAATCTAAACTATCCAATCCAAGGTCATTCTGGAAGTGAGCATTAGGGTTAACCTGTCAAATACAAACACTCATGATCACGTCAATAAACATTAGAAATATAAAACTTCAAAACCAATGAAACCAAAAAATTAAATTAGCCCAATAGAGTAGTCAAAACTTTAATGCATTGGAAAACAGAGTCCATAGGTTAAACAGTGAAAATATAAACCTAACGTCATAGAATAAACCATCAATTTTATCTTGAAGTATTACTCTCTCTCCTATATAATCCCGAAAGTGAAAAAAATATACAAGTAATCTCCTAACTCCAAAGTATTAAAATCAAGCTAAGTAGTCCCCAAATATTAAAAAAAATCAGTCAAACTGGTCCCTAAACTCTAAAATACATCAAATTAGACCAACAGTGTGTTTGGATTGCTATTTCAGAGGCAAGGCACCAAACGTTTACTTTTTCAAATGCCCAAAACGGATATGCAACAACAATGATGGGTTGGAAAAAAATGTGGATTACTTTCGTACATGGGGTATTAATTATGTTGTTTTATTACTCTAGAGACTATTTAAAAGTGAAGGTAATACTTCATACTTGAGGGACGAAATTAGTAGTTTATTCTAATACTTCAACTAAGGTTTTAAATTGTAGCAGCGGTTCATTGATATTGCGAGAAATTGGTTACAAATGAGACCGGTTACGGTTTGAAAACACTCCAGCATCATCAATGTTCAGCCGAAATCGCGACGAAATTAGTGGTTTACTCAAACTAAGATTCTAAACTAGGGTTTCTTGATATTGCGAGAAATTGCATACAGATGCGACTATGTGGTAACGGTCACAATTACGGTCGTGAAACAATCCAACATCATTGACGTTGCAGCTGAAATCGAGATTGCAAACCTTTTTTAAAACCTTGATTCAAATATAAAACAGCATTGAAAATAGCTTTTCTAGGGTTCGTAGCAATTGAAAATACAACACGATCGAGAAACAAATTAGGCCTAAGAGCAAACATAACAGATGAAAATGGGAATGAAAATGAAAAATGAGACTGTGCTAACCTTTGAAGGATCGACTTTCTGGAAGTTTTTGACGCAGGAAATGACGCGATCTGTGACCTCGGACTTGTCGAGAAAACAACCCCTAACCTCTTCGGAGAAGCGGCGAATGAACAGGTTGGAAGCGAGGGTCAAGGGAGTGTTGCGGGGAAGAGCGTCCACGCGCACTCTCAAGTACTTCATCAGAGGTAAAGTGCTTCTAATCGCCGCCATTTTGACACTGAACCACACCACCAAACCTCACTGTCTTCTCTACTCTTTTCTTTTCGATTCTCGACTCTCTGTTACATGGATGATAATGCGCCACCCAAACACAACCCTCTTCTCCTCCAATTTATGGGCTTCACACGTTAGGCCCAATTCTGTTCTTCTCTCTGCCTCGGGCCTCATTCATTATCCAACCCACCCTCCAATTACAAAATAAATTATTAACAATAACAATAAGTAATAGCTAAATTCAGGATTTAAAATTTTCAATATATATATATAACAATGAAAGATATAATTTCCAAATGTTAGATATATTATTGTATTAAATATTCAAAGAGATAACTTTCTCATTTATAATAATGTTGTTACTCAATCCCTAAATTCTAAATTTTAACATTGTTGTTATCGATGTAACAAATACAAACCTCTCTTATCTTTTCTATCACATTAGTTCAAAGATTTCATTTTGTTCCATTTTATTTGTCACTTTTTAATTTATTTTCTATTTTCAAAGATTTGAATGAAAAGCATTAAATTTCTATAAAACAAATTGAAAGCAATATGATATTTTTGTAATTAAAAAAATAGAAACCATAAATAATAATAATAATAAAAACACAAGTAAACACCTCCTAAAAGTATAAGGACATTGAAATTGATCTTAAAGCTATGGTGGACAGAATAAACCATTTCCTCAAATGGTTGCTCTCCCTTTTAGATTCTCATTAATAAATGTAAATATTTTTTTTCTAATTTTTCAAACTCTAGTGAGTTTTGTTCAACGACAGGCAAATCATGTTTCTTGCAAGTTAATTTGGGTGTCAAAATTGTATGATAGCTATTAGGTTTTCTATCAAAATTTTGATTGTATCACTCTTATCATTATGAAATGTCCTAAACGTGTTCCTTTTAGAAAAGAAGTATAAGCAGATTGAAAATTAAAAAAAAAATCAAGTGAGGAAATAAAAAAACAATATTTAAAGAAATTTTTTTGTCATATATAATAATTTTATTCTAAATCAAAAAGAATTTATTCACATTAAAGATATTTATAATAAATAAAAACATATATTTTTAGTAAAAAAAAATAAAATAGTTATCGTAGAAAGTCAATAATTCCAATGTAATCATAACATTTTTTTTTCCAGAGATGGAATCATTACATTTTTAAAACTTTCCTAATTTGAGGATACATGTAGTATCTTTTAAAAAAAGTTTACATTGTCAAAAGAAAAAAGTTTACTAATATACTTTGAAATAATCGCCTTAGTCACTAATAGCCTTTCCGTTCCGGTTCAAAAATCGCGTTCTAGCCCCAGCAACGAACGAAAACCAGAAAATAATTGCACAGCTTAAGCTTGTATTGTACTGCATCGCAAAGCCTCATGTTGGTGGTCTTCATTTTCGTCTTCCTTTTCTTCATTGTTCTATACAAGTTCCTCACCGCTTATGGTATTTGCATTATCATTCCACTACTTTCTCTCTT
This sequence comes from Glycine tomentella, assembly GCA_007407185.1. NCBI lineage: Eukaryota > Viridiplantae > Streptophyta > Magnoliopsida > Fabales > Fabaceae > Glycine > Glycine tomentella. Next base: position 283,554 of record PYAF01000504.1, on the reverse strand, counting down.
CATTTACCTTTTTTTTTCGGATTCTAATTCTCGTTTTGATTTATCATCAGGCGATTTTACTTTGATGTCTAAGAAGCAACCTAGACGCCAAGAGATTGAAGATAAGGTTAAAGGAATGAATGAGATACACAAATTCGAGTGCAAATTCGAGTGCTTCATTCCACGTCTTGAATAAATGACTTTGTCTTTTTTCATGTTTCATTTCCTCCAGGTTGTTTGGATTACCGGTGCTAGCCGTGGAATTGGTATAACAATAAATCTACCTTTTTTATATAAAAAATTAATATCACTCTTCTATTTCTATTGGGTCGATTCATTCATTCATGTCGACATTGGACTTACATCAAATTCAATCTCGAGTTCTAGTTCACCCGGAAATCACTTTGATCAGTGAAGGAATGAAATTAATTAATCTCTGATTAATTTAATAAGGACAGTTTTATGCACTCAATTCTCCATTGAGCAGGTGTCTTGATTTAACTAATCTGCGAGAGAATGCTAGCAACAGACTCTCAAGCTCACTCTTTTAAACACACCCCCTGTTACTAGTTTAAATTTATTGCAAACCACAAATTCTAATAGTATCATTTTTCATTTAATGAGTCTTTCTCTTAGTTTTGTTGTTTTCAATAATTTTTAACCGATAGTAGAATGTCTGTTAGAAAGTGTATAACCAGCTCTCCTCTAATCTTCAATGCCTTACAATGCCAGTTTTTAAGTATTTTAATATTTTATTATTTCAGGGTTAAATTCTTCTCTACAATATTGAAGGATTCATTTAAGCAGCCAGAATCTTTTACTTTTTGTAACTAATTTTGCTTACATAAGTGATTCCTTCTTTTTTCTTTTTTGTTTCTTCAATGATGTATATGAAGGGGAGGTTTTGGCTAAACAGCTTGCAAGTTTAGGGGCCAAACTTATAATCTCTGCAAGGAATGAAGTTGAGTTAAACCGAGTAAGGACACAGCTGAAAGGTATGTAAAATTACTGGCAGCTACATGCGAGGTCTAAATTACTTATTATATTCTGTACAAATAATGAAAATAGACACATGCCATGCTCTATTAATATGTGGTTTGCACACCACCAGGTAAACATGCACCTGATGAAGTCAAGATTTTACTGTTGGATTTATCGTCTGGAGAAGATTCTCTTAGGATAGCTGTTGAGAAAGCGGAATCCTTTTTTCCAGATTCTGGGGTTGATTACATGATCCATAATGCAGGTTTTGAGCGTCCTGTAAGTGACTGATTGCTTTATCTAATGGTTTGATTAATTTCATTAATAAGAAATTGCACCAGGAAACAATCATTCTATATGGTATGTTAGAAGCTACACCTATTAGTGTAAAACAAGAGGAAATAGAGGTTGACTTCCCTCCTTTAATTTGGAAATAGAATTTATGGACAACATTATTAGTCACTAATTCATTGTACAGGGCATGTGTGTGTTGTGTGTCTCTGTCTGTGGTTTTATGAGTTTAGAAACGTTTCATCAAAAGAAATTCCTACTTCCAAGGTAATTACTTTCGTTGGTGAGCATGCATGTCAGCTTACTTGTAGCAGTTATCTATATTAACTGAACACCAGCACTGAGAAAATGCCATTGGATTGATGCTTGCTTATCATTTCATGCCAGTATAATATAGTGATGATGCTTTGTTGAGAGTTGATGAAATTTCTATTCACCTATCTGTTTTAATGATTATTTATTCATCATATATTTATTGGATTAATGGTATCATGAACTGATTGTTTTGTTTTGTTTTGCAGAAAACATCAATTTTAGATGTAACCGAGGAAGATCTTAAGGTTTCTCATAAAGGAGGCTCTTACTCCTGCTACATATTTACCAAGGCTTTACTTTAAAATTTGTTTTTATCCCCTTTTCAGTCATCTTTGAAAACATTAAAAGTAGTCATCTGAAGTCTTATATTTCACTTTTCGGCTGATGATTAGGCTACATTTGATGTCAATGTTCTGGGAACAATAACTCTGACAAAGCTCTTGGCACCTTTCATGTTGAAGAGGGGGCATGGTCATTTTGTGGTGGTATGCAGGAATTCTTTGATAATATCTTATTCTGGTTATGGAATCTGGATGGCAATGGTATATTAAGTGTGTGTTTGTTTTCATCATTATTTTCATGTTGAACGGAAATCCATGGATTTCTTCCTTTCATGTTTGGGTGCTTTGTAAAGTGCACCAACTACAAACCAAACACACTCTAAGTGGTTAGAAATTAAAGCAGGTGGAGCTTGCAGGCAGATGTTTATGACTGCATGGGTTTATTTAACCAAAACAAATGCAACAAAAAAGAAGAGTAGTCACTAATCCACTTTTCAGTTACATATTATCCTTAAATGGCAATCATAATTTTAACTGTTTGGTAAAAATATATTGGCGTGTTTTATGTTTTTGCATTAATGGCCATGCTAATAACTAATGCACGTAATTTTGGAGAACTTATTCAATATTGCTTTTATTCCTTTCCCATTCATAAATTGATAATCTTTTGTATTTTCATTTACTATCAGATGAGTAGTGCAGCAGGAAAGACACCTGCCCCAGGTCAGGCTGTATACTCTGCTTCTAAATATGCGCTCAATGGTTACTTCCATACCTTGCGCTCAGAGGTATGTAGACTGTGTATATTATCTTCGGCAGAAGGGCTGCTATTTACCATGATAAACCATACTGTAGTGCATAACTGGAAGATAAAATGCAGTAATTTTCCTCCAATGAGGAGAAAAAATGTGTACAAGGGATGCTATTTTGTTCTAATTATCATGCATTACTAATCATTTAATGGCGGCAGCTCTGTCAGAAAGGAATCCAGGTAACTGTGGTCTGTCCTGGTCCAATAGCAACATCAAATAACGCTGGATCAAGGGTTCCATCTGAGGTTTGTGTATTTGCTAATTCGTCATTCATTACTACTGTAAAGAAAGACAAAACTTGAGTGTATTTATTCTTTACTTTCTTCCCACCATAATATGTAGTACAGGTATCTTTAGAAACTTCTAATTCTCTGAGAGCGATAAATCAAGATGCATTACCATTTCTAGTTTTATAGATGCATCCTTTGCAAAAATGAAGAAAATTGTTTTCATTGTACTTTTTTTAGCCAAAGCTGATGAATGTAATTTCACTACATATTTTTCCTTTTGATATATAGTAGGCACATATTGAAATGTTATTTTAAAACAATGAATATGGCTTGCTGATGTCATGTTTGCTAAATGCAAACAGAACTAAGAATATGCAAAATATGTAATGTTATTTTGAAAAGAAAATGAGATATATATTGAAAAGAAGCAGCATAGAGCAAGATCCTGGAGTATACAGTATCCTCTTCCCTTTGTTTTGATTTGCTTGAGAGTTTTTACTATTTTCCACTTGAACTCGTGCCATGTGGTTTTGCACTGGATACATCGTTTGAATCATTGAAAGTTTGTATCCATGTAAAATTCTATCTCCACAGAAGCGTGTGCCATCTGAAAGGTGTGCAGAGCTGACTATTATTGCTGCTACGCATGGCTTAAAGGAAGCTTGGATATCATATCAGGTAAAAGCATTGATATTAGCAATTTACTTCTGTTTAAATACACTGCCATTTTCAATGTTTGCGCCTCCATAGATTCTCTGTATTTCATGCAGTGAATCTGCTTAATACTTGCTTTCGGTCACCTTTAAGGTTTACCTGATCCCTTTTTATGTTACCTGCTCATACACGTTACTTTCTTTTCCTCTTAGACAAGCGCATGTCCAATGTTCGTTGAGATAAAACATTGTCCTTACAATATATCATCAAATGTGTTACTTTGATAATGTGTTACTTTGTTCGTGCAATACTCTGGATAACTGTGTAATTAACAAGATAGTGGTTTCTTATTAATTAGTAACATTGTGGAATTGAGTATGATGCTGGGAGTATTTGTTTCTGCTTTACTTTATGGGATCCCGAGAGTTTTTGTTCACTCGACCCAGAAGATTGAATGTTTTCATTAATATGAAATTCTGTTGCATCTTTGGCTTCTAATAGATGGCTAGTTTTCTTGCATTCGTATTGTGCAGTGTGCACACTTTATGGTGAGGATATTGTTGTTAATTCTTTCAATTAGTATGAACTATAATTTCCAGATTGCAACTTTAATCCTTAAATCCTTTGAGTGCAGCCTGTGCTTACTGTCATGTATCTCGTTCAGTACATGCCAACTATTGGTTATTGGGTCATGGACAAGGTATTTTCCATCTCAATAATATGCATTTCGTCACTCTTTACGACTTTTTTGGTTTATTGTACTACTGGACATCGATCTAACTACCTGTTTGTAACATACTGATACCTTGTACAAATGACTCTGTAGATTGGCAAAAGTCGAGTAGAAGCTGCTGAACAGAAGGGAAACACATATTCTTTGAGCTTACTGCTTGGAAAAAAGAAGGCCAATTGATGCCCATCTGTGCATGTTCTCCAAAGATTTGTATCAAATATTTTTAGTTGGAGGCTCTCTATGAAACTGAATAACACCCTTTCAGACAATTGACAGAAAACTTGTATGGATTTCCTAGTTGAACAATTAAGGTTTAGAAATGTCCAATGGGCACCGCTATGTGACAAAACTCCACATTACTTCTAAAATACAGAACAATTATCTGTAAATAAACTAGTGACTATTTTAAGGAAAGAATGAAACCTACGGCATATTTCAGATTGCAAATGGAGCTGCAGGAAATTGGGATAATGTAAGGAGACTAGGTCGGTAAAAATGGCAGGTGATACTTTCAATTTCAAAATATGGCAGGAAGAAGCCATTGAAAAATGCATTTAACTTCATACTTCCAGTTGAGATAACATCAATAATTAATTAATGCAGCAAAAAAAAAAAAAAAGAAGCAACAATTATAAATATCAATGGAAAAGACTTGCAAAACAACGGACTGTCTACTTAATTTCTATTAATGTAGGATACAAAGGGCAACTAATAGTATGTAGGAACGATCCGTGACTACAAAAGATATAATTAGTTAACCCCACTTGTAGACAGTGACATATTGTATTTGTGTTTGAGGTAAGATTTGATGAAGGGATCCAACTCGCCATCCATAACAGAGGTGATATCTGTCGTTTCATGCCCCGTTCTTACATCTTTTACTAGTTTGTACGGATGGAATACATAGTTCCGTATTTGTTGCCCCCATTCAGCCTTGACTGCGTCCCCGCGAATCTGCTTAATTTCTGATGCGCGTTGCTCTTCAGCTATAACCAACAACTTGGCTTTCAAACGGCTTAAAGCTCTGATCTTATTTGCCAGTTGGGATCTCTCCTCTGCATAATGGTTGCTTAAAGGTAAAATTTGCAATTAAAAACAGATGTTTGAATTCGATTCAGACTAGAAATAGCACAAGAGAAGTGGCTCTTAAATTTTGACAAAAGCAAGAGTAGTCCCAGATCCATATATTAATGTGCCTAAAGATACACAGTGAAGGCCAAAGATTAACCTGAAATCCATCTTTACCAAAAATCCAAATCACACTACCATTCACAGAATATTTAAATTAACTAGATTTGTGCAAATGTGCACTGCACAAAATAAATGTTGTTGATAAACTGTTTTATCACAAATAAACCAAGTAAATCACAACTGAAAATGAACAAAGTCACCTCAAACAGTTTCAAATTCGACTTTCAAATAATTCCATGTTTGAATGTTCTAAACAAAGAAGGCTGTAGAGAATAGCTTACTGGACATTGCAGAGATCTCTTTGTGCTTATAAATTAGTTTCCTCAATAAAAAATTCTAGATTCTAGTCATACTGAAAGGGTTAAAGTAGGGATAAATTCCCAAATGAGGAACAATTAGTGGCGTATGTTTGAAACTTTAATCTATTGAAGTAGATGTGACACTAAATTATTTTTTTTAAGTATAGTGTCTTCAAATATGAGTTATCATAGAGAGATTGTTCCCATGAATCGAACATGGAAGAGGAGTTCAGAAAGTTATGTGACAAATCAAGAAAATTACACTTCTGAGATTAAATAAGTGCCAAAGGAGGGAAAAGAACCTGTGCAGCGAACAGTGACACCAGTTGGAATGTGAGTAATCCGAACTGCAGTTTCAACCTTGTTCACATTCTGACCTCCCTTTCCACCTGCTCTTGAAAAACTAATTTCCAGGTCCTCCTCAGGAATTTCAACATCCATAGATTCATCTGGAAGAAGAGGCATGACCTCAACACCAGAAAAGCTTGTCTGTTTATAAATATTGAAACATTGGAGTTTAAAAGAAAAAAATATACATTTAATAATTAAAGGGAGAAATAATATTAACAATTCATCAAATACCCAACGGCAAATCTGTAGAAAATGACTAAGCACATTTTTTTAATTTTATTTTTGTTCTGTGGGGGAAGAAGGGGAGGAGTAGACATGGACATCATTGTTATTCACAAACACTACATTTCAGTTTAGTGTTTGGGGCCTGATCTTGCAATCTGACATTCAACTACCCAAAAAAGTTGGTTATTACCTGACGAAGGCCTTTGGCATTAAAAGGTGATTGACGAACAATGCGATGCGTTCCTTTCTCCCCAGACAAATATCCATATGCATAACGACCTTCAACTTCAATGGTGGCAGATTTAATTCCAGCTTCTTCTCCGGGGGATTTCTCAACCACTTTGGTCTTGTATTTCTGTTTCTCACCCCATCTCATGTACATCCTAAGAAGCATGTCGGCCCAATCCTGCACTGGAGATGATAATTTTCGTATAGAAGTTAAAGCTGAATACTCAGAATCACCATCAAGTACTCAAATCTCAAAATATAACACAAATTGAAAAAGGAACTGAAAAGATGGATACATTGCATCTTCTCACACTAGACAGCGCCAATCCCATGTATTATGGTATGGAAAATATAAATCAGTAAAACAGGCACCACATATGACTACTTTTTCTAAATGGCACAATCTTAAATGCTTAACAAACCCACACCCCATACGTTAGGAGAATGCTTGTCCAGATTTGATTATACATGACTGTTATTTATGATTTATCAATACTTGGACTTGGTAGAGATGAACAAATATTCCTAAAACTGGAAAGGCTGACAATGTTGAGACATCAAGGTAGTATTCTAAAGTCTTAACTCATAACTGCAGGACAAAGAAAAGATAAATTCTAGCTTTTCTTGGCATTTAAGTTCTGGCTTTCTACAACTACCAGTATAATATATCAGACTAAAATGTTTTCACCTAGGACTAGGAATGACAGAAACAAGTTCATTACTGTAGTATCTGTACATAGATAGCTATTTACCTGTGCATCAGTACCACCAGCACCTGCCGTAATAGAGATAACAGCACCTTCTTTATCATAAGGACCAGATAGAAGTTGAGTCAGCTCATATCGATCTATTGATTTATTCAGTTCTTTAATAAGATTGGAAGCCTCCTCAAAAAGCCCTCTGTCAATGGAGTCCATTTCCTCAGTCAAGCTAACTATTGTTTCTGCATCCTCAACCTACATTCATTGCGATGAAGATCCATATTGGCACATAGCTTAATTTGCATAAGAGAAATGGAGACACTCAACAAGTGATCAATGAGTCCTTAAAGAGAAAAAGAAGATTCCGACATACACTATTCACATATCATGAATATTAATTCAGCCATGTTTAAAAGCCAAGTATGCAGATGGCATGGTTTCCTTTTCACCAGTCTTCTGGTCAGTTAGTTCCTTTTGATTTTTATTTTCATCAACAGCATGTTTTCCTTTATTTCCTTGATACAAATATTAAACAGAATATAATTTTATTAAAGGTTATACCAATTTGAACACTAAATGTTTAAGTTTTTTGGCTTGATTGCAGGACTTCATATTGCAGGCCTCTGAATAAACTTTCAGGCTAGGCCAGGCTTTTACATTTTCACGAAAAACCTAAGTCAACCCCCCCTAAGATGGGTAACAAGCCAGGCTCAATCCAATGTTTTGAAGATAAGCCTACACCTATTTAGGCAAACCATAGTCTAGAATGTGCTTAATATACAACACAATTAATCTCACATTTTTTTTATATTAAATAGCACTCAACCATCATATCAATAATTGAAAATAGTAACTTTCATTGTATTTTTTAAATGAATGAATCGCATGTGATCATCAATTACAATCCCACATAATCAACTGCTAGGTATAAAATTTTAAAATTGTTTTCAATCATTCTGAAAGAAACTTGTGAACAAAATTACTTTTAAAATTTGAAATTCTATTTTAGATAAAGGAAATGGAGAACAATAGATTAAAAAAAACAAGGGGCAAGAAAACAAAAAATGGGAGAATTATATTTAAATAAATTTTGTGCATCACTTTGAAAATAGATCAATCCTTTTCCTTTTAACTAGACTAGAAGAGGCACCCGCAATGCAGGTACAAAAACAACATTTAAATATTTTTAAAGATCTAAAAGTAAATTGAGTTCAATTGGTGATGTAAAAATAACTTTAGAGAAAAAGAGTAAGGTGTTTAATTGTTAGGAAAAAAATATCAAACTCAATAACGCTGCACTTTTATTTGTACATATAAAACTTCCCTTTTGGCAGTTGAAACAGCCCTGTGTTACGGATTTCAATTCACAAAATTATGTTCCACTATTTGTTGTTTGTTAGTGTATCTAGACCAGTGATCTTTCTGTCAGGCATTAAAAATTTAACACTGAAACTTGGAACCCCCATTCTTTATTACTACTACATGTTGGACATTCCTAAAATAATAGTTGAAAATTGATATAAGTAAATCTAACCTGTGTTTTGAAATCATTGAGTAATTTTATCTTATCTTTGACATCAGCCAAGGTCGAGAGAGTCTCTTGAGCTTTGCCCCGATTGTCCCAAAAGGAGCTATCAGCTGCTTGCTCCTCCAAATTGGCAAGTTCTTGCTCCAATAGCTGTAGACCAGAAGATTCTCTAATCTCTCCAACACGCTGTGACATAATTTCAACATCCTTTCTCAGGGAATAAAAATCTGCAAAACAATACCAAGTTATGTGCTACTTTATACCAACTAATCCAAAATAATGATGACATATTGTAAGCCCAAAACCCGAGGAACCCCTTCAATTCAACTATAAGTCCATAGCAGAAATTTGTGGTTCAAAAGTCAATATCTAACTTCTCAAATTACTCCTTCAACCTTACCATACAAGGGGCTTGACCTATAATTGGAGAGAGTTACATGCATGTCAGTCTTACTATAAAGACTAAGAGTGTGTTTGTATACACATCCAATATGCACATACAGTAGTGAAAACACGTCAAATTTATTCATTTACGCAAAAGCAATAGTTTAAAGCTTCTGATGGAATGCTCATAAAGTGTTCATTGACTCAGAAATAAATACACTGTAATAACATCATGTCACATCAAATGCTCGATGACTGAATTAAAACATATATGTCTATTTGGATGGATATTTGTAGGATTAATTTTGAAGTGATGTGGTTTACATTTGGATGTTTTTTTTTTTTTTTTTCTAAAAGTAAGTTAGTAGTAAATAGTACGAAATTTTTATCCAACACAAAAGCTACTTTAAATTGTTTCAATTTCAAATCAATTTTGGACATCAATTCTTCAACCTCAAATGAAAATCAAACATGTGAACATTCACCTAAATCCACGTTAACTATATTTCAATTTACGTGAAATCAAACACTCACTAAAACGCTTTGCTAAAATAAGTTAATTTTTTTTAGCTTATATTTTAGCTAAAGACATGAAGTACCTTGTAGTGCCCAATCACTTGCATCGGTGTTATCTCCTTCCCCAATGCTCAATTGGTTCTCCGGCGTCGCGAACAAAACTGCCACAAAATCCACAAACACAAAAATACATTCTCAGGCCGGAGTATTAGGCAATTTTTAAAAATAAAATAAAATCAACGACGAAATAAACGAACTAAAATATGAGGAATTGAAAATAAATAATAAAGGAAATCACGGAAAGCAAAATGAAATTACGAGGTGGCGGAGAAAAACGCGAAGAAGTGGAAAGAGTGGTGGTGCGAAAGGATAAGAAGGGAAAATGTTTAGAAGGATTGGGGATTTGTTGTGGAATGAGAAGTGAGTGTTTGCGCGTGGGGGTTAGAATTGTGCACAGAGGCTGCGAAACAACCTCCATGGCTTTCGAGATACGATTTTATGAGTTATCTAAAATCTCCGAGCTGCAAAGGTAAAAAAAGCACAAGATAAGAGACGGGCCGCGTCACTGTCACAGGTTCTATCCACCAATGTTCTCAAGACCGATTTATTTTTTTCATTAAATATGTAAATTACTGATAAATTTATTGAGTAATGAAAATTTAAATTTTTATTATGAAAGTGTTTATTTAATATAGAGGGACAAAAATATTTAAAAAATAATTTTCAATACGATTGTTAATTAAATTTTGGATGAAAACATCAATAAATTATTATTAGACTAAAATAGTAATTTTTTATTAGATTTAAATGTCAATAAAATATCATTGGATCAAAATATCATATTTTTTTTTACAAGAAAGGTCAATAAATTTTCATTAGACTAAAATGTCATTAAGAGTAATATTCTCTCTTTTTTTTTATAGTTACGAGCATAATAATAACAATACAATAATCACTTAAAAATAAAGAAATAATAATAAATTAAAAAAAACATAATAATTATAATATTAATTAATATTCATAATTTGTTCTCACAATAAAAATTATTTAAAATAAACATTATTTTAGTGTACCAAAATAAACATTGGTTGACCTCTTTGGCACTCGTTACAGTTATTCACTGATGTCTGCAGCTCATATAGTTCTTGAGATGCAAAGCTTGGTCATAGTCCAATTCATTCCTTTAACAATAGTCACAATTTTCTTACTCTTTGTAACATGTTAAACAACTAAGTTTTTTGGAATGATCTTTCTTACCACGTTAGCTAGTGGAGTGTCCATCAATGTATGAATGGAAAAAGCAGCCAGAAATTCTAGTTTGGCGAAAGCATACCAAGGATGGGGACAACAACATCAATTTGGAATATTATGGACCAACCCAGAGTATCTCTTTATTTGAAGACGCACCGAGGGACAATGAGGTAATCTATTTGAACTTTTCTTCAGGTTGATGAAGTGTAAGATGTGTGGGCATACATGCTTTAAAATGTTCAAGGATTTATATGATGAAGCTTTGATTTTTCTTGTATGATCACTAAGTAATTTGTTGACATATTTAGGAGCAAACTCGAACTTTTAGTATATATACAATCAATTATTAAGCCCATGTTTGGAACCCATTAGCCAGCCTCTGAACGTATGATGAATCCTAAAGTTACCAAAGGATTTCTTCCGCAAACGTCCGTTCAAGGTGCTGCAAACATAGACCCAAACATGCTCTAAAATATAATACTCTTAAAATAGATAAGTAAATTATAAGATAATATAAAAAACTATTGAATTCAAATATATCTGTACTATATAGTTCTGTTAAATCATTGAAGGTATATCAGTCATAGAATTTATTGTGACACATGTTATCTTTCTTTTTCTAATAAAAAAAATGATTCCTCATGCAATTTTCCTATCTAGCTATTTTTTGCAGGTAAATTACAACGGCAAAACCATATCACTGCCTTTTAACTTTTGACTGGGCTGTTGAAACGCGCCAACTTATAGCTAATGCTAAACTGCCAGATGGAGTCTGCTTCTATAACATTTATGGGACATCATTGGACACGCCTTTTGATGTTTGGTATGTAACTAAATTGCTCTTTGAAAAAAAAAGTACATCTATAAACCGTATTAATTTGGGTTGAGAGATGGGAAAGTTCGGTTGAAACTGGATTTCCTTACAAAATTGAAATTGAGATGTTTATCCTCCTTACAATTTTGATCTGCATTTTACAATACCCCATAATCAGTTTCTTATATTCTGAACTTTTCCTATTAGCTGGACTTTTTTTCTCTTCAAATTTTAAAACCCTTTCCCATAATTTTAAAACCCTTTTTCATAATTTTGCTGCCTCTCACCGTGGAATATTACGAGATGAAACAGTATTTCAACATATTCAAAAATGGTTGGGTGTTGAGCCAATGGTTGGCAAGCATTCTAAAACATCGAAAGTGGCAGATGCGGATCCAATCAAACCTATGGTTCTATGAACTTGTTACTTCCGTTCCTCATTGACCAAAAGAAAATGTCATTCCATGCTTTCTTTTATTTTTTTTAAGAAAAAAAGAAAAGCAGCTTAGAAAGACCTTAGATACCATTGTTTGTGCAATAAACAATTTGGCGTATGTTCAGGTAATCTAAATTACCTGGGTGTAGTGTAATTTCATTATGTTCCATATATTATAGACTTTATCATTGGGCCGTGTACTATATTTGGTGGTCAAAAAGCATATTGCATCTTTCGCTTGTTTGGTCGGTGGGTGACTTCTCCTTAAAAAGTACTCTTTATCAGATGACTTTGCCTCAACATGTTAACTGCTATTTCCATTCTCTTTTTTTTTTCAAAATAAAAAACAAAACAAAACTCAAGGTATTTATTTTAATCCCAATTTTGACATAATGTCGTGTTGATATATTGCATTCAGTTGCTTTCTTGGTTTCATTTTGGGAAGAGAAAGAATTGAATTGATTTTGGTTTAGTTTAAGCTTAGCTCGGTTAAAATGTGATTGGTTTGATTACTTAATTAACTTTATTTTCGTAGTTCGGACTTTACTCGCAATTTACTTTAGCTTGATGAGTTAAACTAAAGTAAAGGGTTATAAACTATTGGAGAGCAAAGGGTTATACACTACAAGACTAATTCTTTCCTTTCATGGGAGAAAAGGTCTACTTGTGTTTCCTCTAGTTGCTTTGATTGGGTTGGGACTGTCTCTCTGTCTCCAAGTGTAGCCTTTATATCCACTTTTTGTTGTTGTAAAACTATCCTTATGGAAACTAGTTTCTGTTGAATATCTTGAATAGATATACAATTATTCAATATATTCAATGAAAACTAGTTCTCATCAAGGATATTTTTATTATAAATTTTTTAAAAAATGACTGGTGTGAAGAGTAAAAATGATGGTGTAAGTAGCTGGACCCAAGCCTAGGCCACTTTCCCAAACTACAACACTATAATGTGAGGATTTTTGCTTCCTACACCATTCATTTTTCTACTACACCATTTTGGTAATAGTAAAATTTCCATAATATTCTTCGTTATTTTACATGTTTTACTTTATATGAATCTTATGGATTCGCCAATCCGTATGATTTTTTTATTATTTACAGATTGGGCGAATCCATAACCTTACGGATTGGGCCCATTCGTAACCTTACGGATTCGTCAATCCGTAAGTTTTTTTTTTAAAGTTAAAATATATTTTATGAAATAATTTAAAATAATGGCACAAACAGGTCTCAAACCTGCAACCTTCGTGTTATTAACACGATGCTCCAACCAACTGAGCTAATAAGCCAATTATGTTAAAAAATAATTAATGTTGATACATATAATATTAAATTTTTTAATATATATTTAATACACATATAACTTTACATAATAAATTTTAATCTAATAATTAATTTATAGTTTAATTTATCAAACATGCGAATTGATCTTTAAATTTTGTTTTGTAACATATAATGTTAAGAAATAATTTATAGCTTAATAGCATGTTTGATAAATTAAACTATAAATTATTAGATAAATAAACTATAAATTAATTACTTGATCAAAATTAATTGTTACAAAATTTATTATGTAAAATTATATGTGTATTAAATATACATTAAAAATTTAGTGTTATATGTATCAACATTAATTACTTTTTAACATAATTGACCTATTAGCTTAGTTGGTTGGAGCATTATGTTAATAGCGAGAAGATCGCAGGAATTCAAAGGATATTTTGGAAATTTCAATGTTACGAAATTGGTGTAATAGAAAAACGAATGATGTAGGAAGCATAAATCTAATGTGAGACTAAAAGATAGCAGCACCATATCCACTGGACTTAAAAGTTCAAGTCCAAGTTTCTATATCAAATGATCAAAAAAATAAAAAATAAAAATTCTAGAGCAAACCAAGTACTAAAGCACTAACATGTAGCATAATTGATAGATAGCCTGCTTTATTTTTTAAGCATGTGATTAGTAGTTTGATCCCTGATTCATTCATATGAAAAATTATCTATTAGGAGAGATTGATCCCTTAAATGAATATCAATATCTTGAAAAATTAATCATTTATTCTCAACCAAAATACTAGGAGTATAACAAAAAGAGTACTAACGACATTTCAGCCACCTTACACCACCAAATCATTTATAGACTGCAAAATTATTCTATATATCTACCATTACCACTATCTTTCCTGATGCTCTATTTGTTGTTGCTAATAGAGATCCACGTTGTCCAGATTCTAAGGAAGATTGCGTGAGAAAAGCTAGCCAGGTAAGTTCCTTTGATATACATATATTCACTTTTCAAGTAAATTACTTCCTTGATATAGCCAAGTAATCCACCAACTAAATTTAAATTATTTGAATAGTGTGATCAATAAAAAAGATTCGTATAAAATTAATTAGGAGATTTTAGTGAGTTATAATTAAAATAAATAATAATTAGTTAATCATTGTAAACCGAGTAAATTGTCAAATTAGACTCAAAGAAATAGGTTCGGCATATTTAAATAGTAGTAAATTTTTATTTTTTTTTGTCAAATTAGGCTTAAGTTATGAATTAATTTGACTAAATATATCCGAAGATTTTTTTCTTGAAGAAAATCACTATTTAATAGTTAAAATACACACACATATACTACAACAAAATTATGTAATTTCGGTGAAAATTTTGTAAAGCCTGCTTTAACTTATGCATAGCATATAATAGATCTGATTGAAGTGATATACCATTAACTTCATTTGAACATGAATATATCTAAGTACTTTAGAAGGCAGAGAGATGAACAACGTTTTATAGATTCTTTTGTGACAGAAGTAATGTATGCATGTTTGAAGTAGAGTAAAAGGGCATTGTTGCGTGTTGGTGTTGGTCAATGTGTCTTGATGGATCTTGTGCTAGCTTGTGTATGAACATCTTATTTGGTGCCGAAGGCATTCTAGAGTGCAAACAAAGTGAAACAAAATTGCTCAACATATTTATTTAGCTGAAATAGTTATCTCAAACTTTTTGGGAACTGCTACATTATTTTTTTTTCCCAGCGAGGTTGATTGTGGTATTCTTCAGAGGACAAGGATTAGACAATTTAGAGCTTAATTAGTGATTGGGACATATTGTTGGAAGTGGGAATAGGAAATTGATCAAGCTCAACAAACTATGCATTTATTTAAGCATTCCGTTCATGTGATAGTGAGGCACTCCCATCAATAAGTTTTGGGGCCATTTTTTTTTCTAGCTTGAGTTTTTTCTTGTCTCAATAAATCATCGATCATATACAACTTGTAGATATTGGCCTGTTATTGGATCGGACGAAGGAGAGGTATATAGAGCTAAAACAGCGTTTGACATCTCTTCTATTTGTTCAAGTGGGTGTATTCTCAAGTACAAAAACAAGTATTTTTTTTATAAAAATAAAATAAAATATAAGTTGAAGGTACTTCTAGCTAGAATTTATATTTTGTCTTGAGACACATGCAGCAATTCATACAACAGTTTTCATAATATTATTTTATGTGTCTATGTCTTTTATCATTATGATGCGTAATAAATAATATATAAAAGAGAAATAAACACAATAAAATATTGTAATACAAAGTATTGTACAACTAACATATATTTCTCTTTATATTTTACTTTTTGTGTATAATGACAATAACAAGTATTGAACATAAAACCCCTGCATACTACCAAAACTTCCACCACTAGCAAGCGGGTTCTTATTGCTTGGAAACCGTGTTGTTAATTAATTTTAATTTTCTTCTTAAAAAACTCAATTTGCTTTCACTATGTATATAGCAATAGAAGACATAAAACTACGAATACTAATAAACAAAGTCCTTCAACCGTTCCCCCTTTTCTTCCTTGTGGTTGCTGAATTTTCCCCCTTCATATTTGAACAACAATAAACTAGACAATTCAGTAACAAATATATATACTATACTGTAACTTTACACACACACTTGTGGTTGCTGAATATTATCTAGTCTAGTTTATCGTTGTTCAAATAACATTATTAATTTTATAAAGTGCTATATATTTTCACTTGTCGCAATTCATAAATTTAAACTGATTGTTACAAATGTTAAAATAATATTTTGCTCTCTGCCAAGTTATTTGACAAAATTTTTGGATATTTTAGTTAGCTATATATACAAATATCTACAATTTCTTGCCACATGGTAATTGAATTTATTTATCAATTCACTCATTTTTGAATTATTACGACTTCGAAAATATGTAGGTTGAGTTTACCATTAGTCTGATAATCTAGTAAGATTTATTGTAATTATCCGAAAAAAATTATAAACAGAAGTCAATTATTACTAACCGTATTAAAAAAATTAATAAAAATATAATAAATAATTGAATTTAATCATACTAAGAAAAAAAATATTTCTTGGTGTATCTAAGTAGTAAATTTGAATATAGTGATAGAAAGATTTTTATCATTCGTAATATTAAGAGTTTCATTAAAAAAAATACTTATTAGGGATGCCTCTATACATTAATACATGCTTAATAATTTATTATCATATAAGGAATGTTAATAGTACATGGAAGCCTAGCTAGTCAAAGTCAAAAAAGTTTAAATCCCAAACAGTTTCCACAACCACAAAGCTAGGGCAATGGATTTAATAAATTAACATAAACCCCCAGAAAAAGACATGAATGAGCATTCCTAGAGCTTGTTAGCTTACGATAGTATTCTATTTGAGAAGTTAGACACAGACGCACATGCATGAAGCATGCAATTTTATAATATTGGACTATTCGAACCCAAATCCCATAATCTTTTCTTCACTTCCAACATCAAAAGGGTGTTTAATTAAATAAACAACTTAATCAAACACTTAATAAACTCTTATTAAAAATAATTTTTTTAATTGTTTGCTTGATTGTAAAATTTAATAGAATGAGTTAAAAAAAATTATAAACTATTTCCATAAAATCTTTCAAATACTCTTATATCACTAAATAAATAAATATAATTCATTCAATAATATATTTAAATGTGTCAAACAGTGTATTACAGAATTAATCAATTAAATACATATAATTTGAATGAAGATTAATGTTATAGTAACACAATGTTTTTAATTTACTCTTAATAATAATATCAAATAAATTTTACGGAATTCTCATTCAATGACCCAAATGTACACTTTATTTAATGAGATTCATCTATGTTACTTGTTAAATTAATAATAAATGTGTATTACTAAAAATATTTTAAAAAAAGGAGTTACTAAGATAATTTTACTTACTTTTTAGTAGAAGACAAAAGTTCAAGCTAAAGATGTCACTAATAACAAAGTTCTAACTATATTGTTTCAATTCAAGTCCAACAAATTATCCCATACCCAAAAAGTAAGAAATATAGCATAAAAAATAGTGGCTTTCAAGTCCTCCAGATGTTAAATAGGAACCTCCGGGCCCGTAATTTCGTGGTTCCATCATTCACCTACTAAAGCCATGCAGTGGGGTCAAAACCTAAGGATTTAGTCAGCAGGTGATAAAACTTGTAAGGATGATTTAATGACTATTAATAATAAGGAATGATATTTAAACATTTTATTATTTTGAATATTTTATTAATATATTTTTTCTATCATATTATATTCTTTATTATACATATATTTTTTAATATTTTTTTTACCCTTTAACTCGGTGTCGATTAATATGAGGTGTACATATATATTTTTTCTAATAATATATATACAAAACTTTAGATAGCATAGGAATACTTTTGGTATGAAGATAATTTGTATAATATAATTATTATAAAATTGAAATGTATTCAAATTTATACCAAAGGGATATAATTTTGTGTAACTGTTTTTGGTCTCCATATCTTTTAGATAATTTTATTCTTAATAATTTTAAAGTAGTAATAAAAATTAATCCTCTTTAATCTATGTTTTTTTAGAATCCTTTTGTAGTTTTGTTTTGGCCTCATTTCTATCCCAATACGTTATTTGTACTTACACAACACAACATTGTGCATATTAAAATTGATCCACTAACCAAAACCAGGTAACCACTCATTAATAATTCTCTACTATTTTATTTATCACTAATCATTCTCCACTATTTTATTTATATCTCCTCTTTTATTTTGATTTATCCAAATATTTGTACGGTATTGGCGTAAGTATGGTACAAAGTTTCAAGGAATTAACCTTTATCCTCATTTTTTTTAAACCCATTCTTATACATATTTCTATATTTTATTTCCTTTATTTGTTATTAATTATTATTTTAATTAATTTAATATGTGTTTCATAGAATAATGTAGTTGGAAATTGGCATTGTCAATAGGGAGGCAATTTATTGTAGTTTTTTTATGGCAGTTATTTTTTTTTATTTTTAGTTTTGTTATCCGATTTGTTTTAATGTTTCTATTTGGAGTATATCATTCATCAAAAAGAATTAAAAAATAGTAATTAAAAATTATTATAGTATATTAATTTTCGAAGTAATAACACAATAGAAATACCAACACACAAATACTACATTGCCTATATTTTTGTTAGTAATAATAAAATTTATATTAATTAAGAGACCACACATATGTTTTATGATAGACAATTTTGTTGAACATAATAACTATCACGGAAAATGATTGAGGTTATAACTTTCTTTCAAGTATTTTATTTTCATATGATCCAAAACTCAAATTTAATATTAGTAATTAAATTAAAATAATTTTGTGTTAGTTAGTTTATATACTTAGTGATACATTCATATTAAACTATTTTAGTTAAAGAATTTAATTTAATTAATTGGTTGAATATAATATATAAATTATTATAAATCTTTTAATAATATATTTTATTTTTACTTAATAAAAAAAATATCAAACTATTTTGAACTTAGTATATGTTTAGTAGTAGTACTATTTACTATATGCATGAAAAGTTAGTGTAATAAATGGAGAGATAATAAAGCATGGGAACAAAAAGTAAGGGAAAGGATTGCGACCCACTACATGCTACAACACTTTAACAAAGATCACTTTTCTTGGAAATCTCTTTGATGAAGAGGCAGTGTTTGTGCATGGATAAGGGTGAAAACAATCCTGCAACCAAGTAGATGCTCAGAGAGATGATAAAATAAATATTAGGTTTTCTTTCCGAGGAGGCACGGGCACTCCGCTGATTTCTCCGATAAATATCGGTTTACACTCCCCTTTGTCTTTCCTTCAATAACCTTCATTGGTTTTCATGCCATTTGGACATATTTCTTTACCCTTTTATTATTTGTTTACTATATCTCTTGTTATTATATTCGTAATAACCATGAGTACGCGAATGAGAAACAAACAAAAGAGTGAAAAGGTGGAATATATATATATATATATATATATATATAAAAGAAAGATTCACTTTGTTGTTTACTCATTGAACAAATCAGTAGACAAAAGATATTGACAACCAGCAAAAGAGTCTGGCTAGCTAGCTAAAACGTACAATAAACTAAGGTTAAGGAACATTGTTTTTGGAGCATGGCATTTCTTTCTATGGTTTCAATGAGCCATATTACCCTAGCATCCATTTTCGTTCCTAAATCGTTTGTTTTACTAATTTTCAACAGTTATTATTAACTTCTAAGTATATATATATATATATATATATATATATATATAAGTGTAATTCGTTTAAATAATTTTTGTTAAGTTAATAAAATTATTTCACATCATAATTTGATCGTTGACCACACACTGAACTTTGAGCCTAATTAATTTTCGCCTACAGTTTATGTAACATTTTTGCATTATGATTTTATCATGAATTGTTACATCATATATAATTTTAAAAGTTATCACATCATTATTTTAAAAAGGTTCATATGCAATATGATTCACAAAATCAGATAAAAACAAATAAGTAAAAAAAATATTTATTACTTACATATGTAATTTGAAGAATTTTAGTTTTTAAGTAACCTTGACCTTTATACTCAGTTGTTAATATTATTTGCCACTAAATTATATTAGAAAAAATAATTCCAGAGATGATGTATACACTTATTGAAATTAAAGAGTAGAACAAGAATATCTATCTATTTATATTATACTATTAGACTTTACTATTATCTAGAGTTATTGGTAACAAAATAACTTTCAAATGAATTTCCAAAGATCGATAAAGTGTAGTAGGTATATATATAAAAAATCAATGTTACTTTCACTTTAATCTCGTTTCATGATTTTGACATTCCTCTCTTTTCGAATTATAAAACTAAAACACATACATCTCAACAACTATTCGTTATATAAATTTTATCAAATAACATAAGTATAGAAGCAATGGATATATATATATATATATATATATATATATATATGATATAAGACTTGCAAAATACAAAAATAGTTAAAAGCTAAAATTTAAGAAAAAATTTCGTTCCTGATCCATTTATGTATATCTAGTAAAGGTGCAAAATACTGTGTCTGTAAACGTAAACAAAACTATGTGATCGCAGACCAATCAGGAAATCACTAACACCCATTACCATGCATAATGTATAGAAAGAATTTGGTTAAGAAACTAAAAACAAGTGCCATGCATATACATTGAGGATAACTCCACCCTTTGTATGATCCTTGTTATTCCAGAATTACAAAGCCCGCTGATAATAAAAACATCCCAATGAACTGTCCACACATTCTCCAAAGTTAATTCCCAAAATTCACAGCAAATGCTTCTGCCATGCCTAAACTTGTGGCTAGATTACTTAGACCCTAGTGAATAAGGATCTGGAAGTTAGAGATAGTGAAAGAAAACCTATATATCCTCATCTTCAAAAGTGCACGCTATCAAATTAGCAACTTCACAAGAGGAAGAAACAAGTCAGCAATATATGCATCATTTTCATCACCTTTTTGACTCTTCCTTCTCTCCCTACTTTTCCACTTATTCATGCAATAAAGAGAAGGGTGTAGTAGCACCATGGCAGAGAGCCATACTAGTAGTTGATCTGGGTGCATGAGTTGGAATAGCAGTTGGAACCCAAGTATTGCATGCAGACCCTTGATCATATGCACTAGCCTTCACTGCATTAACCGAAGATGATTGCTGTTGAGTAAGATAATATAAGTTCCTTGCATGTGCATGATAAGGATCAGTTGTAGAGCCACACACACTTTCATAACCAAATGCTTTTATCTCATTATCACCAAAACCATGATTGCTTCTTGGATTTTGATCACCATCACTTGCAACAACAGTAGTAGTAGTTCCCATAGGAATCACACTGTAGCCCGCACCACCTCCATAACCATCATAAACAACCGAGTTAGAAGAAGAGCTATTGTCAATGGAAGCAGAATCCATGCTCAACATAGGGTGCAACCCTGAATTTGTGTGAAAGAAGTTATGTGTGCCATTGTTCCCTAGCTGAAGTTGATGAATATCTGAATAAGACAAAGAGTGAGAGGCATCAGAGTTGTCTTGTTCTTCCTTGCACCAATTAATTCTTTGTCCATAAGGGTAGGGTATGGTGGTGCAAGGTTGAGGTTGGTGGAATGCAAGAGCATTGTGCCAGTTATGATGAGTTGGTGTTCCCCCTCCTGCATAGTTGTTATTGATTCCTTGAGTTAGGTGAGAACTCATGATGATACTGTGATCTTCTTGATCTGCTCTATGACCATTATCTACACTCAGTTCAACCTGCTCCATATCCTTCAAACGCTTTGCAGCACCACCAATTGGCAAAGTGGTGCTCTCAAGTATGCTTTTCACGTCATATCTGCTCATGTCAAAGTTTGTAACAGCACTTAGTCCTCGGAATTTGATTGCTGCTACATCATATGCTTCCGCTGCCTCTTCTTGGGTGCCTGAAAAATTAAATGTTAATAAAAATAAGTACCCAAAGTTCATTAGTTATAATTAAACAAATGCATGCAGTGCATATATGAATTAGTTTCACTAGTGATCAGTATAATTGAAATTAATTACTTCTGAGTTATATGTCATTAAGTTTAAATTATAGAAGAAACACATTTAATTTAGGGACCAACTTAACATTCAAAATTCATTTGATTACTTCTCGGTTATATGTCATTAAGTTCTTGCTTGCTTTAAAGTATATAACTATGATGATTGTTATACACAATTTAGTGCACGTATAGTAATTCAATGAATTGTATAAGCTCATGTTTTGATTGAATAGAAAATATTTATCCATGCTAAAATTTGAGGTAAAACGGTCATATCTGCTTCAGATATTTTCGGTGCATAGGATTAAATAACTAAATATTAGCTTACTGAAAGTTCCCAAGTAAAGATCCTTGTTGCCAGCAACTCTTCCAATCCTCGCTTGCCACCTTCCATGTTGATGGTGTCTGCAATCAAATAATTAAAACAACAAATAACTATTTAGTATATATGATCAATGTTTTTTTTTTTTTACATAACATCAAACCTTGCCTTTCCCGTCCAATAAATATATTTAACAACGATAAACCATAATTTATAGTTTAGAGTAAAAATGAGGTATTTTTTATTTTCATATTTTCTTATAAACTTAAATTTTTTGTTATCTATATTTTCATCTACTAATATTAAAATGATATAGTTAGCTACCACAAAAACAATTTCACTGATAAGTTTTTCTTTTGAAAGAAGCTTCAATGTCAAATTATTTTAAGAACCAATTCTTCTAAAAATTGATCTCCTAATTGCTCATTCAATAATCATTAACTTATATCTGTATATTCACAAAAGATAAACTTTTGTATAGAGACATATTAGCTAAAGTCTAGTCAACTGTACCTCGTCACTCCTCGATAAATGGATGCACCGCGAGAAAACCCACTACTCTTCCTGTGGCATAGTAATTTTATATTATCAATAAGTAATCCATTTTCTATAAAAAAAAATTAGCAACAAAAAATACTACTAAATATATAAATTAGTAGTGGCACTTGCAAATACCTTCTCAATGACGCAACGTACTCTTGCCTAGTCATGTGCTTCATTTCTTCCAACTCTTTCTCATAGTGGCTAATCTAAAATGCATTGATTGTTGACAGAGACATAAAGTATTCCATGTCAAAAGACTACATCAAGTGATCACGGATACTTATACATACATAGCTTGCATTATAAGACAAATAACAGTTTCTTCTATAAAGAGACACATCCCATCAAATGAGGAAACTTTTTCGTTATGCAGGGACACAACCATAAGTTGAAGCTTCCCTATTCACCATTGTTGTTTGTTAATAATGCCAACGCCAACTTTGCCTAGAGCAATTCGTGCACGACCCTTAATTTATCATAAACAGGAAAAAAAAAGTGGCAACTTACTGGAAAATTTGTTGTCGTGGTTGTTCCCCAGTATTTTAGTGCTGCCAAATCGTAGGCTCTAGCTGCCTTTTCTTCTTTATCATAACCACCTGAAAGTAGTGACAACAAATGATAACCAAATGTAAACAAATTTTAACGTTCTCTTCTTACTTTTGGCCAAAAAAATAAATAATAATACAATTATAATTTAAAAGAATATATATCTTTTTGTACTCACCCAAGTAAACTGCAAGACAATGTATGTTGAAGAAAGACATTACGCCATATAATGAATGTGGAGATGAAGAACACACAAGTTAATATTATACTCCAAATGGATGAGTCATAAAAACGCACACAAAGGGGACAAATGAAGAAAAAACATTGGCAAAAAATTATCCTAAAATAGAGGAACATTGTAGATCATCATACCTTGCCTTCCTTTGCGAGTTTGTCCCTCTCTTCTACAACTATTATCCCACAGGTGAGCCTCATACCTCCCCGTCCACCTATGCCTTCAATTAAGACAAAAACCCTAATTTCATAATCATTTCACAATTTTTTTTAAAAAAAAATAACAACGAAAACTGACAAGAGGAACTTTTTAACTGAGATATGAAGTGACGAAAGATTTGTGACGGTTCAAATTTATATACATAAACTAAAAATAAAAATATTCATACACATCTTTGCTTAGGGTATAAAATAAAAACCTTGTTACACCACGGTAGATAGAAGTTCTCTGTCCAAAAGTGTCTATGGACTTTCTGGGTGCAGTTTCAATGGCTCCGGTTTGGGTGGAATCAAGTGCAGCCGTGGTGTGTGGTTGTTTGTTATCAGAAGAACTCTCTCCGTTATCCACACTAGCAGTGAGAAGGGGCAGTGACGTGCTTGATTGTGAACCAGTACTCATGGAAAGTGATAGAGTTTGCTGCACACTGCTTCTAATATTGCCACCACTTTCATTGTTGTTGATGTTTTCTGAGTTTGGTGGTTGGTTCCTCAACCATGTCTTTATCATGGATAACCCTATGGAGTTACTGTTGTTGTTGTTGTTGTTATTGTTACTGCCACCACCACCACTACCACCACCTCCGGCCGATACCGGCTGAGCAGGAAACATGTAACCTGTAGAGGCTGAGTTACCACCGTAGGTTTGCTCATGTTCGCCAAATGAGTGTCCACCGAGGAAGTTTTCAAGCTTTGGCTGTTGCTGTTGGTTTTGGTTCATGTTTTGTTTATTGCATGAAGTTCCCAATAGCAAGTTTTGGCTGTTGTAGTTCTCCTTCCAATCTGAGAAATAAAAAAAAAGGGATTTAAAAGAGAAAAAAAAGGTAAAATTAATGAGAAACGAATATCTATGAAATATTTCTCCATAGGGCTAACAAAAAATAAATCCAGGTAAAAAAATGAAGAAGAAGCCTGAAACATAGTTTCCTTTGTTTTCTCTTCATTTAGTTTGTGATTAGTGATGAGGGTGCACTTGAGGAAACTCTTTAGAAAAACAATATATGATACAAACTTGTGGGGAGAGAAGTGAAAACCTTGAGTGGTGTGAATACTATTGTTTCTGTGAAATGCTTCGTATATGCCATAAGAAGGAAGGTTAAGTAAATGAGGAGTTGAGTCAGAAGTGAGATCAAAGCAGCCTCCTTCTACATCAGTGCTTGAGATTGATCCATCAGGGTTGAAGCCAAAACGAGAAGGTGCCGTTTGAGAGTGATCTTGACTAGAAGGGTGTTCTTCATGAGGAGAGAGAGAAAAACCTAACAAATTCATAGACCCCATGATATTGAAGAATATCACACAGAGATCACAAAGCCCTCAAGGTAATCTAATCTTCAGAAGTAGATAGATATATAAAGGGTGAAAATAGCAGTTCGTGCATGAAGGAGAAGAAGAAGAAGCATATACTACTAGTTTATATGAGGAGGTTTGAAAGAAAAAGAAGAAGGAGGGGGAGAAGAAGGGTCAAATTCTTGAAGAGCTCAAAAAAATTGAAAAAAAACATTTATAGCATAGAGATGAGAGAACATTTATAGTATACTTTAAGTTACTATATTCTGAGTTATTTTCTCTTTCTTCTGGCTGATATGCACGTACACACCACACACGCGCACACAATCGAAATGGGACGCGTCTTATACATTCTAGGGCACTTGAAATCTTTGAATCAGAACAAAAAAATTGCTTCAAGGGCTAATGAAAAGATCCACACGGAGACCATTTCGTAATTAATGCGGTAGTCCAAACACACTAGTAGTTGCTCGCGGTATTGAAAAATATAATGCGTCCTTGTGATACGGTGTTACGATTCATTCTAAGAGCTTTTTCTGAACAGTTGTGACTTGTGACACAAAATCACTAATATGCTGATTAATGTATTACTGCCTTCATGTTTCATGGAAAATAAATTCTGATGTGATATGTGATACCTACCTTACTTTTTTCATAAAGTATAAAGTTATGTATTATGAACTATGATTTTCTTTTTTTTAAACTTTATTTTTTTATAAAAGTGGTTGAATGAGAGGAATCTTAATTAATAGTACTATCGCATAAGATGTTTAATCACACATTGTAATCGCTAATAGATATTCATTAATTAAAAAGATTATTGCACAAATCTAAATTGTAAATAATTTTACACGATTACAACTATTCAACTAGTACTTGGGTTTCACAGCTAAAAGATGCTTAGTTTTTGTGTCCATTGTAAGAAGAGATTTTATTAATCTGTATACTTCAAGAATAAGTAATTAAGAAATCAATAATTTATGTTAAGAATAAATTTATTAATATTTAATATTTATTAATCAGGATACAGATTAATATTTATTAATAAAATCTTGAAGTATACAGATTAATAAATTTATTAATATTTAATATTTATGCAAAATTTATTAATATTTAATATTTCTAATCATTTTTTATTTTAATTATTGATTAATAAATTATTATTTTAATAAATTTATTTTAAATTATTATAAAAAAGCTGTATTCTTAATTTCTTAATTATTATTTCAAGGATAATGATTAGAAAGTTCATATAGTTAAAATAAAATTACTGATTAAGTTATATTTGACATTTTCACAGTAGGTGCACTATATTTTATGATTAGATTTCGCAGTATTCTAAATATATATTTAATTTTATCGAAGATTTATCTACTAGATATTCATATTATGCATAAACACTTGTGGACATGAATGACATCTTGTGCATAATTTAATATGTAGTTTTAAAATTGCATTTTTGTACGGATACTGATCTAATTATTATGTATGAAATCTACCGTATGAATGAGTTATATTTAGAATCTAATATGTATATTAAATAAACATCAACAACAATGTATAATAATGTTCATTATGTTTTCACCAAAGAAAATAATGTTCGTTATGTATAACAATGTGTAAGAAAATAAAATGAAAGTCACGTGAACATCTTGAATCATCCCCTAAAATATTTGTGTTCGCCAACCTTAATGATCGTGATTTATAGTAGTATTTTGCTTTGGTTAATTTGCACACATTGATCACAATGATTCAACAAAGTCCAAAATACTTCCAAGCTCCATCCATTTTTTATTCTCTTTATTGGCTGTAAACACCTGTAGGGGGAAGTTGAAATAATAATAATTTCTGACAAATTAGCGTGACAAAAAACCACACGCAGCCCCTCGCCACACCCATTTATTCATGCCCACTTGGACATTAGTAACCTCATGTCAGACACTATTATCACCATCAGAAGTCAGAACCTTAACTTGCTTTTCAAATTAGGTAAAATAGTACTAGTACATGTACAGTGTAAAGAATTTTATCTTTTTCATTCAACTATATAAATAAATTTATTATTTTTACTATAAGTATTTTAAAAACCATCTTAACAACATTAATTTCTAATTAATAATTTTTTTGTAATTTTTACCATATATACAAATGAATTCTTTGAGATTTCTTTGTAATGAATTTTTGCTCTTTATCTCTCTCTTTCTCTTTGTATATATGCGACGAACAAACACCCATGTATCCCATAACTTTCTCACATTCGGTCCATAATATATGACACATTATTTAAATATTATCTGTTGGTCCTAATCATCAATCTGCTCCCCCGCTACAAACGGGACTGTTTCTCTCTTTTGGTACTTTTCTGAGTGAGTAGTAAGATTCTCTCTCTTTTCTGAACAAAGCCACAAACAATAATTCATGCATGACAGACCCGACCTTTTATTTATTTATTTATTAAATACTAGATTATATGGTTCATGTTCAAGTCGAGCTACTTTACTAGTAATAGGATACTACTTTGTTTATATTAATCACTAACAATTCTATTATATATATATATATATATATCACTAGCATAAATTAATAGGGCAAAAGGAAATTAACTAGCTAGCAAAATTATTGTTTCTCCTTGTGCCCCTATGCGAGGACAACAACCCTTGTCTTGCGGGTTATATATTTCATTCACAAAAGTTTGTGAAGAGACAAATTGGAGGAAAATCTAACTCCCAAGCTTCCAATGTGGAATTTCACAGATACAGTGTACTAAATTATTAGTATTATGCACACACGATGCACTGATGTTAATTTAAATATTTTTTTGTTTAGCGATTTTGATGTTTAAGTATGAAAGCACACAACTATAGAAATGTTGAACTAATATAGTAAGTCATAATTATCCGCGCCAGAATTAGCAAATTAATGCAAGTAGGAGTAGTATTTTTTTCATTCATATGCATACATTAATTAATTTTACTTGTTTTCAAGTTGAAATTAATTGGGTCATACATTTGCATGCTGAAGTAGAAGTGTGTTGTTGACAAGGTTAAAATGTGGAATGGAGAAAAAAGAATAGAGAGAAGTAGACATGAGTCATGAGTGATAACAAAAGAATAATTTAGTATGGAAGGGTTGGGGGGTGATGACAGATAAAGATTGATCTCGAAGGGTGCAATTCCATACTGTAAGTTTGACCGCCAAGAAAGGAATCAAAGACGGTAAAACACATGGCTTAACCACCTTTACTTCAATTTTTTAAAAAATAAAGTGTTGGTTATTATTATTAAATTAAAACTTGTTGCCAGTGCCATCCCCTCTTGCCACCGTAAAAACATGATTAATAAATGTTACTACATTGGTATCATAAATGGGTAAATACAAGTAATTTGTGTGAATATTGATTAAGAAATTCAAAAAATGCATTAACAAATGTACATTAAAAGTCACAAAATACATTAATATTTTATTATTATTTTATTTTTTACTTTTTAATCCGTATTTTAAAGATGTTTAACATTTTGTATATTTATTTAATAGTAACAACATAGGAGTATTTTTTATAAAAAAATGTAAAAGTTTTGACATGATTTCTTAATATAGGACTACATTCTTATACATGCATATTTTATGATGATGATTGTTATTATTAGATTAAGTGCATAAAGAACTCGAGTCGTGCCATGGGATTTAGCAGAGAAAACTAGCATGAAAAGGTAGAAACTCAAGTTATTCTTTAGCATGTCCAAATTGTGAAGTAACTTGAATATGGTATTTCACATCTACTACTCGACAACAAGCCCTCGAAATTTGACAGAGAAAGCTACTTTTGACCTACATGTAGTGTCAAGACCTATATATAATGGGCCGTAAAATAAATTTGATCAGATGACTTCCGTTTACTAGCTAGTTAAAAATATATTTATTTTATTGAAGTTTTGAAGTTTATAAAAATAATACAGTTTGAAACCTTAAGATATATATCAAACTTTATTTATTAAATATTTATTATAGTTCATTTTTAAGTAATATTGTTCTAAGAATATTCTCATAAATAACAATACTTTGCTTGAAGATGCTAATGAGCTTTGAAGTGAATTGTGACTTATGTACCAACCTAACTCAAATATAAAATATAAAATGATTAGGTGGGGTTAAAATTAAAAGATGTATAAAAAGATAACTCAACTATTTTTCTATTTTAATGTGCATGAGTTGATGTGAGTGAATAGGGTGGTTTTTTTATTATGTTTTTTTTACAGAAAAAAAATATATCTTAGTAACAATGTAATTGTATTTATATATGACAATTGAAAATATAGTTCGGTATTTATTGGTTAAATATTTTTTTATCATATTTTCACCTTCAATTATAAAGTTATCAATCCAACGATTAAATTCATTCGTGTAAAAGTTTATATATGGTAAACTAAAAATCATTGGTCATGTCTACTCATTTTAAGAACTCTGTAATTAAGTTCAACATTCCTAAATAATCCTTTTTCCCCGAGTTTATTAGGATATATTTGTACTCATTTCCTCTTCCGGTTTACGTTCGTTTTCAATTTATTAACGCAGCCAAAGGAACATTTCTTTTAAGAGAAAAAAGGTTATATATTGACATAATAAATTTTTTATATAATCATCAAATCACAATATATTATATATATGATAAATTTGTTGACATTTAAAATAATTATCTTAAAATAATTTAAATAATGATTTGTAATTAAATGTCAATATAAAACTGTTTTAATATTAAACTTTTCTTTTAAACCACCAAAACAACATATCTTTTTTTTGCTGAAATTCCGTCAAAACAACATATTTTTAAAAAAATATATGTTTAAATAATTAAAAAATTTATTTGATTTTCTTCGGAGAGAGAATTTGAACTCAAATAAGGCAGAAAGGCAAGTGGTGGAATTCTTGACTTTTTTATAATTAATCTCAGTCACTGATGGGAGGAGGACGAGGAACTTAAGACTCAACCAGTCCAAATAAAATTATTTGAGATGGGTTAGACCCAATTTTGTGATTGGGTATATTTTACTGGGCCTAAGATCAAATCTTATAAAATATAATGGTGCAATATGTGGTAAAATTATCTTGTTTTATTTTATATATTTCAAATGAATTTCATGTAGAATTGACATTTATTTAACTTACATATTTCAAAAGAATTTTAAAAGAAATTAATATTTTTCTTGCAGGTTTCAATAAGTGTTAGAAAGAAAACTTTTTTATTATGTACCAAAAAAAGAAAGAAAACATTTTTATTCGTTTTCTTAAAACTTAGTTTACTTAAATTTGACCAAAGTTACACATACATAAATTTAAAATGGAATTAGAGTCTAAATCATTAGAGTTGGTTTAATGATGAAAGATTTATATATAAATATGACAATGTGGTGGTGATACTTGATGACGATAGTGATTGAGATGGCATAATGATGTGGTCATAGTGGTAATAGTGACCACGACGAAAGTTATAATGACAAAGATGATGATAGTTGATGACAATGATTATAACGATTGAGGATAGTGGTGACAACAAAGATATTATGGTGATGATAACAACAATTATGATCGTGATAGATTAAGACAAATATTTTAATGAGTGATAATTGAGGTTTTTATATAATTATTTATTGTTTGATTAATATTTTAGATATTTAATAATATATTAAATTTTAATTTAAAACTTTAAATATTTTAATCTCAATCGTTTATTATTTTTAATTTTGATTGTTATTAGTTATTTTTTTTATACAATATAGTGTTGTGAAAAAAGTGGTATATATATATATATATATATATATATATAAAGATTATAGGTTTTAACTTTATTGTGATCATAATACACATAAAAATAAATCTCTTAGTCTTAATCTTATATTTTCAGTCATAAAACTTTTATTTAAGAAAAAATGGCTAGCATTCCTCTTAATGTAAAATCACTTAAAAATACACAGCTGGGGCCGCAACTGTTTGTTGGGTATGAACATTACCAATATTAAAAAGCTTGCTGTTATCTAATTAGATCATTTTATCTCGTGTTATTTAACTGAATCAACATCATAATTGAATTAAATTCTTGCCACTTATATGGGGTAATAAGATCTTATATGGGTTTTTAGCCAAAATTTATTAAATAATCTTTACTAAGCACAAGTAGTGCCCGAGTAAAGACCGTAAAGATCTTGTATGTACCCTTGTTGGAATATGTTTATAAAAATCCTGAAACAAAAAGAAATGATTTACCAAAAAAAGTATTTGTAAAAATGGGACAAGGATAATTTAATACTAAGTGTTAAACTTTTGTATTTGTATCACTTATTAACTTTAAAACTTTTTTTTTTATTAAAATTTGAAATTAATCAATTCAATCGTTGAACTGAAAAATTGTATTAAATAAATTAAAATTATAAAGGTTCATCTGAATAAAAAAATTACATCGCCATATGTTATTTTAATAGATAATACACTACTTAAATCATGGTGCATGGCTCAAATGAATAAATCAACATAATAATAATACACACTAAAACAGAATGGAAAGAACACACATATTTTTACAAATTTAAATTTAATAATTAAATGAGTAATTAAATATAATTTAACTTTAAGAAATAAGAAATGGGATTATTAATTAATAGAAATAATCTCAGTGGAAGGAAGGAACAAGATGATTTCAGTGTAGTTCATTACAGTCTCCATCACTCCATGACACCAAAGCAGAAAAAGCAGCACTCCAATCCCGTGCGCTGAATTTGACCAATTCAAAGATGAATCTGCGAACCCAAAACCTCCGTGGAAGGAGCACCAGGCTTCTTCTTGTTGTTGTAATTTTGTATGGCATTTGCGTAGCTGAAAGCAATGAAGGAGTCGAACACGTCAGAGGAGGCCCCGATTCCGTCGTTTGGGTGGTTCAGCTTTCCGATCTTCATTTCAGCGTTCACCATCCAAACAGAGCCCTCGATTTCGCTAAACTCGTGGGCCCCGCTCTTTCCGTCATCAACCCCTCCCTCGTCCTCATCACTGGTGACCTCACAGGTTCCCCCTATCTTCCATCACTGTCACTACCCACCTTTCAGGTTTCAATTTTTAAGCTGATCATGTTTCTGGGATGTCAAATAATAATGTTGAGGATTTTTTACAAGAACTTAATTAGACTGCATTTTCGTTGTCCTCTGATCATATAGTATTGTCCTACTAAGATTATTGACTTTTTGTAATCACTATTTTAAAGAGGAGTGCTAATAATACTAGTACACTTCTTGTACTAGTACTAGTACTAGTTAAAAAATTATTGGAAACTACAAAATTATAGGTGAGAATTGAGATTGATTAAATAAGAAGTGGGACACACAAAAATTTGTGATTTCTAATGAATTATAGCCAATACTAGAGAGTGTGTTCAAAAGAGTATGTTAGAAACTACTTTGTTACTAACATTTTGCTTACTTTAAAAGTTAGAATTTGATTAGAGTATCTGAGTTGTTGTAAATCCCTTGACACTATCTTTAATTCTTATGGATAAAAAAAAAGAGTAAAAGTTACTTTAAGGTTTTTTACATTATCGTTCATCAGATCATAGTTTACCATGAATGATAAGATTGTTTACTTTTATAATAACTATTTTAAAAGTCATACATGCTATATAGCCTGCAAGGATTTCTAATTAGTTGACACGGGAAAAGTCACTTACATTAATCAACATCAACATCAACAATACCTTTAACCCAAGTTAATTGGAGTCGGTGGTAGATGAACCCGATGATAAATTGTAAATGAAATAAAAAGAGAAAGGGAGAGGGGAAGAAAAAAAGTGGGAATAAGACAAAAGAGAGAAAAAAGGGGTGAAAGGAAGAAGGGAGAAAAGAAGAGGAAAATAATTAAAACAAGGGAATGACTGAAACATAGAACTACTAATGGGTTTAACCCTTCACCAAGCTTATAACTTTTCTCCACTCCGTCCCAAGACATATCGTTTGTCAATCTATATCCCACTCCATTAGGTCTTGTTTAACTACCTTTCTCCAGGTAAGTTTCGGTTGACATCTACCTCTCTTTGTGTCGAATTCTTGGTAACAAACTCTTGTTCTTACGGGAGCATCCAGCGGTCATCTCATAACATACCCAAACCACCTCAATCTATGCTCTCTCATCTTTTCACATACTGATACCATTAATACCTTTCTTCGAATATCCTCATTTCTTATCTTATCCATCGTCGTATATCCACACATCCACCTTAACATCCTCATTTCTGCTACCCCTATTTTATGCTCATGTTGCTTATGTGCTGGCCAACATTCCGCTCCATATAGCATTGCCGGTCTTACAGTTGTTCTATAGAATTTTCCTTTCAGCTTAAGTGGAATTTTGCGGTCACACAAGAACTCCGATGCACTCCGCCATTTCATCCACCCTACTCTAATTCTATGATTTACATCTTCATCAATCTCACCACCTTTTTGCAACATTGATCCCAAGTATCTAAAAACATTTTTCTTGGATACCTCTTGACCACGTAGATGCACTGTGTCTTGATCACCGTCTCTTACTCTCGAAAACTCACACTTCATATATTCCGTCTTACTCTTGCTTATCGTGAATCATTTAGATTCCAAAGTGTTTCTCCACAATTCTAATTTCTTATTAACACCATCTTTGGTCTCATCAATAAGTCACTTACATTGATATTACATGAAAATTAAACTCTAAAAATTATACTACATCCTGTCCTTTATATAAGAAACAAAAGGTATACTCATTGGTTAGAAAAATTATCTTTTGAAAAAAAAAAAACCACCACTTAAACCATTTAATGCTATGGGTAGTTTTTGAATAAAATTAAAATATATGGCATTATTAATTTAAATTAACCAATTTAACCACTTTCATTGGTCTTGATGAATTATGTATTTGTTTCTTATATATAGGACTAGAATTAGTATTTAGAGGTGATTTCTAATAGTTGACAACTGACCCTGTATAAAAATTAAACTCTTTGTTCTAATGTTGTGGATGTTATGCACTAGATGGTAAAAGCAAGGATTTGCTGACCATGAAGCAGAATGAGGATGAATGGGTGGAATACCGGACTGTACTGGACACTGTTATCAAGAGAAGTAGACTTCATAAGAGCTTGTTTTTTGACCTCAGAGGCAACCATGACAGTTTTGGTGTTCCGGTTGTTGGTGGTTCCTTTGATTTCTTTTCTAAATACAGCATCAATGGGCAGTTAGGAAGAAATGGGAGTATCAATAGTGTCACCCTTGAGGTCAGTGTCACCCATTCATTTACTGTTATTTAAATGGATCATTTAACAGACTCCATTTGCATCATGGAAATGAGGCTTGTAACCATTGATGAGAAAATTAACTGTTGAAACAATGATGAAAATACACACACATGTGATGAATTATAAAGTTGTTAAAACCTAGTTCCTTGGATTTTCTCAAGATGTGTGTTATAACTGTTTACCTTTAAATTGAAGCTTTACTTTAGGGGAGTTCAACTCTAAGAGACTAAATATCAATATTAATTGAACTTGCCAAAGTGTTATTTTTGTCCTCTGTCATTTTGTGGATTAACTATTGAACCATTTTTGTTGGTCAAGATATTCTTCAGTTCTGAATAATAATGCTGGAAAATCAGAGTTTGGAAAAATATGCATTTATATGTTTGGACTAGACTAAAGAATTGAGAATTTGACAGCTCTCTAACAGTAGGCTTGATTTTTTTATATTACTGTATTGCTTGATGCTATGATGTTCTTCCTTACTCATTTCATTGTATCACACAGACTCAAGACCGGAAACATCTCTTTGTTGGGTTTGATAGCACAATGTTAACTGGCTTACGAGGTCCAACTAATCTTTTTGGGCATCCCACTGATCAATTACTAAAAGATCTAGACTTGGAACTCTCACAGTGGGATTCTCAGTCAGAAAAACCAGTTACCAAAATTTCCTTTGGGCATTTTCCACTTTCATTTTCTGCACCCTCAAGTTCGGGAAGGACCTTGGAAGATGTTTTCCTAAAGCATTCCATATCAGCTTACCTGTGTGGGCATCTCCATACTAAATTTGGTATGAACTTAAAGCGGCACCATCAGTTGCAGAAACTTTTTCAGTTTAATATACACCAGAGTTCTTTTGAAAGTACTGTAAATTGTTCGTTGGGAGCCCCACCAATTCAAGAGTTTTGGGAGTGGGAGATGGGCGATTGGAGAAAGAGTAGAGCCTTTCGTATTTTAGCCATTGATAGAGGTCATGTTTCGTATGTTGATGTTGATTTCAAATCTGGGACCAAACGTGCAATTATATTGCCCACTTTTCCATTAGACTCTCGCTTCATGTTAACATCTTCATGCCGTCATAATTATGAATGTCAATCTGTGGCCCCTTCATCTTATGAAACAATTCGAGCTCTGGTATTTTCTGTTTCTCCAATTGTATCAGTTGTAGCTAGGGTCTATGATTCACGATCTGGAAACCTTGATTTAGTTGTAGAAACACATATGATCAAACATGCTGGTGATAACTCCAGGGGGGACCTCTATGTTGCTCCTTGGAATTACAGAGCATTTGAGGATGCTTCTCCTGATAGATTTTGGCTTCAAATCGAAGCAAACGACATCTCAGGCAGATCAACTTTGACTGAATTGATGCCATTTTCTATCAATGGTCATAACCTCAAGCTTTCTTGGAGCTGGAAGGAGTTTTTGGTCATGGGATGTCAATGGGCTTCCCTTTATTACCCATTATTTTGGTCTGCTCTTTACTTTTTGTTCATATTCCTTCTTCTTCCAAAAGCTCTCCTTGTTTTTCCAAAGAAGATATACACTTACAAGAATTTCATTGCCAATAAAGGCTTAGTAAATGGTGTATTATGGTTTCTCCAGGAGCTCTGCAGGATCCCCACATTATGGTTTGGTTGGCTAGGATACCTATTTTATCTTACATTGTTTCCCTGGTTTATGGGGCAAGTTTTTACTGAAGGGAAAAATATGGTATACATGACCTATATGGGTTGGGCCATAGAGACTTCTAATGGAAAGGGGAAGGTTGAGTATGTTGGGTCTCCAGATATTATGGTGGTGGTTCTTCCCCATCTATTATTTGTGGTTTTGCCTGCAATTTTGGTAACTGGTGCTCTGACGGCTGAAAGAGCAATTTACCAGGAACATATATTAGCATTTTTGGTAAAGAAAAAAGATGATCTTCTAATGGACTCTAGAAAATCTGTATTGAATGGCAGCATGGTATCTAATGTTCATCCTAGCAAGCGATGGATTCGGAAGCTTCTTTTTGTGGTATGCCTGGCAATATGTTGGAAGCATTTTATGGTAAGGCATTAAACTAATACTTTACTTTGCAGTGCGGTCCATGCAAGCAAAAGTGTAGAAAAATAGTATACATCAATTATAGTAGAGGGAGGAGCCCAAATGATAGTTAATAAAGGATGTAGTGCGTTATAAGTTTCTCTCTTTTTGGTGGTGGTGGTGGGAGGGGGGATGAGAAAAAATATAGATACATTACCTTGGTGTTTTTAGAGTTTTAGTACTATTCTCTGATAAAAAAGTTAAACCTTAATAACCTACACAATAAAGGACAATACTCAATATTAAAGATTGGTACTAGTTACTAAGATAAAACTCATTATTTTAGCTAGAAAGTACTACACCTACTTTTGTCCTCTTACTAATTCCAGACATTTTTTGGTTGTCCTTGCGTTTTCCTTTTTCTTTCCTTCATGTTTTGTTCATTTTGTCATTTACTTTACTATTCCGTTACAGAATTGCAGAACTCTTCTAAAAGCTTATGAGATGAACCCAGTACTCCATCTCCTAGGCTATGGTATTTCAATTCCCTTGTTGATGGCATATGCAATCAGCAAAACCTGAAGTGCTGAATGAAATTTGTTCCAACGGTTCACATGTACTTAGTCTCCCTGTTTTGAATGCAACCAAAGGATGCACGTGGTTGTGTGATCAGTGTTAAAATTGGTTGAAGCTAGCGGGATTCAACAAATATTAAAGACCCATCAAGTGGCAAGAGAATGCTGCTTGTTTGGATATTCTTCTCAATTCTCATCATTCACGATGATATTTGTGTTGTCTGTATTCTTTAAGCTTATGCAGTATGCAATACGGTTTAGTGGTTTTGCATAGGTTGAAGATGGTGTATTATGGTTTAAGCTTATAGTTGTTAGAAGCACCAAAAAAAATACCTATGCATATGCAACAAGTTATTGCGCTGGCTGGGTCACTTTGTAAGACTTGATTTGACACTTACAATATTGAACAAGGTTTTAGAATATAACTAACTGTTGAATTATGTAGTATTACTGTGAGATCTCGTACACACCAAATTAAAAATAACTCGCAAGTATTTAATCTATTAATTGATATTTACTTATTTTAAATCAAACTATGGAGTCTTTTACATTTAAAAAAAAAAAAAACTCAATTACTTTGATATGTCATCTTGTATCACTAAACTTATTCAAACACAAAGTTACTTTTAATAAATTTGAATTTTAATAATATCTTATAATAATTTGAAATGTCTCAACTCTAAAATATTTTTAAAAAAAAGTATAATTGCTCTAAAAACAACAACAACAACAACAACAACAACAACAATAATAATAATAATAATAATAAGCCTTCTTAATTTAATAAATATTTATAATGATAATTCTACAGATTTATTCCATATATTTAGAGTTTTAATAAATCCAAATAAATGATCCTCACAATTTTAGAGTAAGGACAAAAATCAATCACGCAAAGAGGCTTAATTAAAGACTAAAAAAATGGGGTGCAAATAGTATTCTCTTTTTACAATACAGTTAACATAAACTTTTATCAAAAGCCCAAGCTTGCAAAACAAAAGTTAAGGGAGCATTGACAATGGCAATCAGGAACTTGCCTACAGTGGTCAACGAGCATCAAGTGTAACCCACTTTCTCCAACTTTAACGGAGTCTATACTAAGAAATCTGAAAATAGCAAAATGCCACTGGGCAATAAGATGTCAGACATTATATAGTATATGAACTTTGCGGTCGTTCATCAATGGCAAAAGATGATTTCAGGGGTGGCAGTGGTGAAGTTTCACCAGGTTTCGCACCTTCTCCAGTTGGCGGCAAGCACCTTTTTGAAAAAAATGCAGCAATGCTCCTTGGTCCCGCGCTACTTTTTTCTGTCAGTTCAACCAGACATATAGTTTAGAAATTGAAACAAACATCAAGACTTTGGGTGAAGTGCTTGAAACAGTCAAGACTCAAGATAGCATACCAGGTTTAACTGCCAAGCCAAGCTTATCCAGAACTTCTTTCTTCACCTGGATAAAATGAGATAAAAAAATTCAGCACAGTAGATACACACTTAGACTCAATCACAAAGCAGTATATATAATCCCCAGACAATCAACACAGCATTGGGTTTTAGCACGTGATGCACAAATTCAACATTTACAGGTCAGCATCTAAATGATCAAAACTTCATAAAAAAGAACATGACTAAGGTTTGAAACATTCATCCAAGTCCAAGCTGACATCAGCACTTGAAGGCACATCGGTGGAAGGAAAAACCAGTTCATGCATAACGTGTTCTTAAAGTCCAGGATAAAAATAATGGTAAAGGATCCCCATTGACTTTATGAATAATTTCTT
This sequence comes from Glycine tomentella, assembly GCA_007407185.1. Classification (NCBI taxonomy): domain Eukaryota; kingdom Viridiplantae; phylum Streptophyta; class Magnoliopsida; order Fabales; family Fabaceae; genus Glycine; species Glycine tomentella. The sequence goes on along the minus strand of PYAF01000504.1, from coordinate 244,584 downwards.
GACCATAGAGTTTCTTGACCATAGAGAGGAGAACCAGCTTGAAAGATTTGGTAGGAATTATTCAACCCTTTATCAAATTATGATAGTCACCACATGGCTTAGGTTCATCTCAACTCTATGAATCCAATGTAAAAGCAATTGATAAGTTTAATTGGTATTACAACTAATCACAACTGTAAAAAGTTTAATTGGTATCAGTTGTGCTTGATTCATACACCTACACAGTTGTGAGGTGGTTAATATATATGCACTTGCAAATTGTACTTAAACCGTTAATTTAATGACTTTCACTATAAAACCTAGCAGCAATTTCTAGATCACCCATACTAACCTGCAAACGGTTATCAACATAGTCAGATACTTCACGCACTTTATTCTTCAGTAAGGACTTAGATACAGAAGGGAACTTCTGTTGCAAAGACACCAAAACTTTATTCATACCCTGAGAACAACTTTGAATAGTAGTCACCTGAAAAGTTAAAAAAATCTTTGTAAGGTGATCAAACTTGCATGATACACCAAAAAAATAAGCCACATATTAAAGGGAGAAAATCAAAAGGGCAGCTTTCCGAAATCAACCTGCACCTGGTAAGGGTCTGCTCAAATGACATTTTGATTAATTGATCCTCAACCAACTTGACTTTAAATTTTTTACTACTTTATGTCTAGCAAACTACACACATCTTGATAGATAGTTGATAATTTGCAACTCAAATGCATAACTTACAATTATGGGTAGGTCTGAATCAGGTATGACAGCTACACCAGATATTAGACTAGCAACACTTTTACCACCAGTAGAGAGGCAGACTTCTTGGTCCTCGTCTTGCATTTTATCCACAGATATTTCTATACATGAGATGCCAGGAATTACATACATACTCAAGACTTGCAAGCACATCTGCTCCAGCTTAGGAGTACCACTAATATTGGGATCAGATGAAAGGTCCTTGTCATTAATCAAATTTGATATAATCAAGGGTTGATTTTTCCGAAGAGCATGCTCTGTCAAATTATTTAGATATTTCTGCTGCCGAAGTAAAGCACAAAACTCCTCGCTCTCTATGTCATTCTTACAGCTAGGGGAGCTATCAGCCCCCCCAGTGTCATCATCTATTTGCATTCTGTCCACTTGTGCACCCTACATATAAATAAAAGACATTCTCAAACATATGCCAATTACTGTTCTAGGTGATGCCAGTAAAAACATCAAGCCTCTACCTCATCCTCGGAGAGATATCCGTCAGGCACAAAGAACCCATCTTCACTTTCTTCATCAGACTTGGTACATTCCTCTTGACATTCCTCTTCATCTTTATCACAATCAGAAAGACTTTCACCAGGTTCCTCCTAAAAAAGACAGAATGTTGTTAATAGAGATGGATGGCCTTCATTGTATTTGTATATGAATTCAATTAAAGACAAAAATTCAATGCACCTCTTCCCATTCCTCATCACTGCTGACATCATAATCCAGGCTTGGATCCTTCCTTAAAGGATGGCGTGCTCCAACAACTTGACTAGAAATACATATTTTAATAACATAAGCAATTCAACTATTGATATTTTCAAAATACTGATATGCATAACATACGAAAGCAAAATTACTATTGATACTATCTCTAACATAATAATTAATAGGCATTTAATTATATCAACAAATGAGCCTGACAGTAGTGACTGTCTGCAAAATTAGAATTTAGAAGAAACTCAGTATGAAAACAGTTGAATTAAAAGTCAAAATAAAAAAATCCATACAACAATCTAACCTTTTTGTGGGCCAAACCCCATAAAAGGCAGGTCTATGAGATTTATCAAACTGCAATAATTGTCTACCCCGACAATACTTCTTGGCATCAGGAGGAGAACTATCTTCATTCATTGGGCATGAACTGATATCAGAACTACATTCTCCCAATCTGTTGACATGTTTCTCCATGTCCAACTCAACATCATGAACTGCAGTTTTAATAGCACTCAGCTTAAGTTCCTTAAAAACTTTAGTCCGAGGTTTCTGACGTAAGCCCCATCCCTGTTTTCTGTTTGAGCGAATTGATTGTCCTAAAGAGTGCCATGAAGAAAAGTGTGTCCTGGAAAGTGATACATTTTTTGTAAGATCTGAAAATGGAGCTACTAGTATAAAACAGAACAGTAAAAAGATACTTACTTGCGAATATCTTCAAGCATAACATCACTACTTGATGCAAGAGTACAATCCATTGAAAGTGTAGCTGACTCAAACAAACTTTTATTCTTGCATCTTAACAAATCAGATGCAGTTGATTTAGTTGAAACTTTGTCCTTCTCAGATGACGAAGAAGAGGGATTAATTTTACTTCTTTTCAGAAAACGCTCCATAATTGAAGCTTGCTTTTGTAAACTACGCTTCTTTTTTAATTCAGCTTCTGCTTTCTCTTTACGCCGTTGATCCTTTTCTGCCTCATCCACCAGGTTCTTTTGCTGTTTCTTCTTTTCAGAAGATTTCTCATCATTTCTTGCCTCATCTTGTGACAATTTTAAAATTGATTCCTGAAACAATCAAGCAGTTAAGGGAAAAAATCTTTAATAATCAAAAGATAAATCTATTTTCAATTTTTCATCAGATGAATTAAGTCAGAAAATTAAATTAAACTATATATATACAAACTACTGTAATAATCAATTTGATCATATGTAAAACATGATTGCACTGCCAATGAGGACAACAACAAGGAAGAAGCAACTTCAGCTATAAAAAACACATAACTGAATCAAAACAGCAGCCCTTACATTGAACTGTGTTTCTCTTTGCAGTTCATTGTGCATGCTTTCTTTCTCTTTCTCTTTTTCAGCCTCTTTTCTATTTCTCTCCAACTGCTTAATTAGCAATTTATTTTCTTGGCTTGCTCTTTTCTTGTCCCTACAATTATATTTTAGGAAAACAAATCAACACACAGATTTATATATTTGAGACAACATCAAAACATGTCAGGACTGTGTTTAAGTACATGTCTTCACTGTTTTTCTGCAACAAGCCATCCACTAACAAGCGGATATCTGCCTCAGGAAAAGCTTTATTGAGCTTTGCTGAAGCCTTAATTAAGCCATCATTGTAATCTGGTTCACTCTCTTGCTTTTTCAGAGCTGCTATCATTTCTGAAAAACAAACCAATTTTATCAAATACTCATTAAACAAGCAAACAACCCCATTCCCTAAACATGATCAAATAAAAAACTTATTTAAGGGCCAAATACAATGAAACACTACAATAAGTGTCAATTATGGCAAACATCAGTATAATATCACCCATGTAGCCTTTATTGACATCATATTAAAACAAGAACTTCAATTCAATTATAAACCTTTTTTGCAAATAAAATAATTACATAAAGATATAATTATAACATTTAATTGGTTGTCAAGTGAATAACAAAGTACATAACTCAATTCTTGAGATGATTAGTGTGAGCCAAACTATACATTTACAATTTACATGACACCCAGGCTTCATATAAGAACTACCTCGCCCTCTTCATTTCAAGAAGAGTTAATGTACTAAATTGGATCTTCAGGAAGGGAATGTATATGGATAAGCAATAACAAACCAACACATACTACAACGATACAGAAATTAGAAACACAAATTGATACACAATCTCGGTTGAATTACAAACAAAAAGTCACACTACAAACAACGAGAATGAAGAACAGACACATTCTTCTTCCAAGAAAAAACAAAGAATTTAATTAATTAATCAAAATCAAAGTACATTGAACAACCAAAACTAGCTACATGAGTGACAGAACACAATACCAGAGACAGCCATAATCCTCTCATGGATCCTTCTCCGACAAGTGCGTCGAACACCAAGCTCTCCTCGAACAGATTTTGGCAACAATTTCAAATCCCTAGTCTGCATCACCAACATAGCAGGCCCATAAATAATAAACAAAAACTCTCAATCTATATTAGAATAACAATTCCTAACGCGAACATTATAAAACTCAATAATTAATGTACCAAATGTCAACATAATTCAAGAAAAACAAGAATCCACAATCACCTCCCAGCACCAGAGACACGACTCGGCATGGTCCTCCAATACATCAGCATCAGCATTGGGCACGCCGTAGGTCACTCTCTGTCCCACAAACAACACGCTACTCTTCACCGTCGCGTAGGTCACTGGCTCAGCCAGCACGATTGCGCCGTTACTTACTTCTCCGTTCAACTTGTCGTTAATTTCGTCCACGAGCTTCGACAGCGGAAGGTCGCTCTCCTCCATCAGCACCGCGACGACGACGTTTCGTGAACCACCGCACAGGCTCAGCTCGACGCGCACTTTCTGAGCCATGGCTTCTTTGTAGTAGCGGAACAGCGCGTCGAGCTCCTTCTCGAGGGTTTCGATGTGCGCTTGCTTCTCCTCGGCGCTCTTTAGGCTTTGCAGCACCGACGAAACCTTCTTCCGCTTCCGCGTGGTGGTTTTGGCGCGATTCGATTTCGGATCTTGAGGAGAAAGAGGAGTAGGAGTAGGAGCGTTTTCGGCGCCGACGTCGATTATCTCCGTAGGCGCTGCCATTTCCATCAATCGCGCGTTTGGAAAACGGAGAAAGGAACCGCGAATGTGAGATCTAAGAAGAAGATAACAGAATCTACGAACCCTAATTGCTCCGGTGTGGTGGGTGAATGGAAGACGAAATGACAGTGTTTGGAATATAAACAACGATAAAAGGGGAGGAAATTTTTCGAGTTTGGCGCCAACGTCGCGTTTTTGGCTCCAGATTTCCAAATGTAGTTTTCGGCATCCCAAAAGACCAAAACGCTGCATCAAATTGCAATTTGAGTCCCATGGTAATTCCTAATTTATGATTTCAGTCTTTTTTATTTTTTGTTTTTGTTCTTATATTTTATAAAAAAATATAATTTTAGTCTAATTCTTAAATTTACATATATTTATTTCATTTATTTTTATATTTAATTAACTAAAATAAATATATTAATTTAAAATTTGATTTAAATAAAATAAAAAGAGAAAACGTATGCAAATTTGAGAATTTATTTAAAATTATAATTTTTCTAAAATGTGAAGATTTAAATAAAATAAAATGATTAAAGTTATGAATAAAAATTAAAATAAATTCAAAATTGTAATTTAACCTATTATAAACGAAAGGTTTGCCCCTTGGTGCCCTAAATAAAAAGTTACGCCCTTTGTTTTACTCAAATAAAAAAAAAAAAACATAAGCATTTATGTAAGTTATCATTGTTTGGAGTATTATATATAAACAAATATGACAGTAATATAGTTTTTCAGAGTATTTTTTTAGTATTTATATAAAAATAAATAAACATAAGCAATTACATTAATACTATTGTGGGGGGAAATTTGGATACTCAAATATATATGTGTGTAAAATATGTTAAAAATGAAATGTGAAGGAGAGGAATAGGTTCAATCTAAACAATTTTATAATAAATAGGATGTAAATAACAATAAAATTATAGCTAGTGAAAAGAGACTAGGGTTATATTTTTTCTTTTACAAATTAACTCATATAATGTGTCGTTAATAATATATGTTGAAGATAAGTTAGGATGGTAGATATTGGTAAGTTTCTCACATAATTTTAAAATTTGGCTTGAATTATCCAATTGAATAAAAAAAAACTAGTGGTCTCCTTCATTCCAATCTCTTCTCAGATTGGACATGTCATTGACCCATTTGATTTAGTGGTTAAATCGATGAACTAGTCTGGTTGAACTAATGAGACAATTTGGTTGAACCAATATTAAGTATTTTTAAAATTGAAAATTTCATAAAAATATAAAAATGACACACCCAATTATTAAACTAAGACCTCAAGATTGTTTATTTGATTAACTTACCACCAATACATCATGATTAATTATTAAAATTATGACATAATTAAGACCGTTATCAAGCTCATTAAAGAGGGTTGCTTGCCTTCTCACGAATGTGCCCACCTTGTTAATCTGATTTGGAAGACACTCGTCTTGGAGGCATATATTTAGGGAGGCCTACCAAGTGGATGATGTTTTTGCAAAACATGGACTTAGTTTGGTTGGAGTTTCTTTATTTGAGTCAATTCCTACTTTTGTTTCCTTGTAGGTGCTTGCAGATGTTTCTTCGATTTTTTTTGTTTAGGTCAAAGACCATGTGTGACTCCCAATCCACTGGATCAGAGACTAATCTTACTTGCGATGCGTGATTGTCGTTGGTCCAAAAGAAGTTTGCACACGATGATAATTAAACACAGATTCTCCCGTTTCTTCGATTTGTTTTCCTTATGGATTCTAATCGAGTTCACCAAAAAATGAATATATCTATACTTTGTTACTTACAATTGTTCATGCATCACAATTACTAACTTACTAGTTTGACCAATAATCCATAAACTTAATACCTCAACTAGGTTGAAGACTGTCCAGTTTTTTAAACATTGATCTCCCACCATATGAATGTTTTTTAACCGTTAGATCAATTAGTATTGAAATTAATGATTTGTTTTTCTTTTTTCTTTTTCTCTCCCTAACCAACTTCACTTCAATGCCCAATACGTTGTAACCTTCATATGCTAAATTCTTGTCAAACAATAGAAAAACTCATCAACCAACAAGTTGGATTTGAACAGCAAATTGCCACCCATGTGCCACCCTGTAAACTCAAAAGGAATTCCTCACACATTCAACTTTCCAAATCAAAATCCATAATAACAAATTCCACATCCACAAAACCATTTTGATTTTCAACAAGTGCATGAAACAACAAAAATAAAGCCTAGTTCAAAATCCAAAACACTTAAAAATGCATTCGCAATCCCACAATCTACATCCACCCACACCAAGAAAAATAAAAGTTTGCATGTAAACAATCACAAAAAAATGCATAAAGAAACAAACAAATTGCAAAAATCAAATCTAAGAAACACACAAAAACTGAAACGAGGGTTAAAGATAGAGTGGTGGTTTGTTGCAATGGGAGAGCGCGGGGTAAGGAACAAGGGGTATGTGGCGACGAGGGTCGGGGCCAATGAGGCGAAAGGAATGATATTGGCCGACAAGGCCTTCAACATTGACGATAGTCTCACAGTTTAGGGATCCAAGAAGTAGGGAAGAAAGGGAAATGAGTAAAGTAGGAAATAGAGGAAAAAAGTTAAAAAGGAGAAAATATAAAAAATATTAACAATTGATGTAAAAAATCTAATAATTAATTTTTGCAGTCTTATATTATATAATTGATATGTAATTTGATAATTGATTTTTTCATCTTGATGTACAGGAAATCAATTTCAAACAGTGATAACCAAATTTTATGGTTAGAATTTTTTATTATGTGAGCTTGTGTCATTTATTAGTGTTAAGAGTACAAATCCTCAAAAGTAAAATGGTACATACGCGCATACAAGTTGGCTGATCATGCTTGCAATTTGGATGGGGAAGATCTAATTGTAGAGCAACAACGGTCATTTTTAAACTAATATTTTTTTCTCAAAATTACGAGGATTGTTTTTTTTTTTTCTTCCTAATAAATATATGTTAAATAATGACATCCATACAAAATGCAGGTTGGGCATGAGATTATGATCCAAAAGTGAACCTACCCGGTCCACTCAAACCTATGGCTCCTATTCAACAAATTAATCACTCCCCCCTTGGTAGTAGTTGGTGCACCCATGCACACACCACAACATTAATAACCCAAAAAATACAAAAACAACTTTGCAATTTCGTAGGAGATGCTCAGGAGCAGCACACTAACACAGAGTGTTACAGTCACCTGTGTTCGTCACAGTCACAGACAATGGTTCCAATCAATTCCCGTAAATTATAGATTCTGTGACGCTGCTCGGAACTCTCTATCATCATCCAACTCCGCGATCTTCAATTGGAAAAGAAAGGTCAATTATAACCGTCATAGTTCTGGAATGGGGACCTTCACCACGCGCGCGTTGGCGCAGCCGCTTCAGAACGCCGACGAACTCATCGATTCCGTCGAGACATTTATCTTCGATTGTGACGGTATGTAACTCCAATCTCCCAATTAAAACTGTAAAACATTTCTTCATTTCGTTTTTTTTTGGAAGAGGTTCATTTTTATAACTAAAGATTTTTACATTATCACTTAATTAGAAATTAGTTTAGAATTTAGATATTACTTTTAAAGTATTTTCTAAAAAAATGTTTACGCTGTCAACGATCAATCGTGAAACAATTTTCATGTCATGGAATTACTTCAGCTTAACTTAATTAATGAACTCAAATTTAAATCGATAATAATTTTATTTTATTTAAATAAAATTGTCTCTAATAAATAAAACATGTAATATCCAGAGAAAAAAAAACTTACTGTATAATTCTTAGTATATGATGAATGAAAGTATATGAAAGAAGTAAATAGATGTCATTTTCTCGAGATATTAGTCTCTCATTCTGCCAGAGAATATCTTCTTATCAATAAACAAAAAGTGATATTAAGAAAAATCAATTTGGTCACTTAATTTAAAAAAATATGAAATGCTGCGCTTTCCATAAGCGTTGTTTAGAGTACTAAAAGGTGTCTTACATGACGAGCAAATTGCATTCTTATTTATAATTAAGAGACAAAATTAAACTGTTATTAATAAAATAACCAAATTGAACGATTTCCTAAAAGCTTTTGTGTCACGTTAATAGATATTGTACAGAGCATTTGTATAGATCGTATAGATATATTACCAATTGATTTTTTCTAAATAGAGCTGAATATTTTATTTCATTGATTCAATCAAGTCAATCATAAATTATTCTTAATTTCGAGTAATAACTCACAAATGTGACCAGAGCAATTGATGGGAAAAAAAATGGTGATAGTTGAATTTTGGTGAGTTCCATCAGGGGAAAATTACAATATCAATGACTCTTGCTTCTTTTTCTGTTTTTCTTTATTTATTCCCTTGGTTTCTTTTCAGTTGATATTGACATAATGCTACCTTCTTACTAGAGTTTCCTTTTCCATTAAAACTTACTAATTTGCAGGAGTTATATGGAAAGGTGATAAATTAATAGACGGAGTGCCCGAAACGCTTGACATGCTTCGGTCAAAGGTTCGTGTACTAATGTAGGCACTCGGCCATTACTTGCAAGTGTCAATATTAACTAGACTTCAATTTGTTATTGTTCTTTTTAAGCAAAAAGTCTGAGATTCGGGTCTATTGATAAATTTCTTCAGGGCAAAAGATTAGTTTTTGTCACCAATAACTCAACAAAGTCTAGGAAGCAATATGGAAAGAAGTTTGAAACACTTGGCCTGAATGTCAGCGAGGTTAGTCCACATTTGTTGTTCCATCACTTCGTTTGTTTGCACTGAATTCGTTTAGTGAATAATAATGAATTCCTATTCTTTAACTCCTGTATTATTTCAGGAGGAGATTTTTGCATCATCCTTTGCAGCTGCTGCATATCTGAAGTCCATTGATTTCCCAAAAGATAAAAAGGTAACATATATCATCTTTTGCTTTGTAGTATGATCCAGACTAATATTAAGTATTTAATCAATCAAGTTAGGAGCTCTTGTAACAGATGGGTAATTGCAAAACTTAACTCAATGCTTGCAATAATGAACTTAATATCATCTTACTATAACCTAAGATGGGTAACATATATAACATTAAGTTTGTGTTATTGTAATTGCAATACTGAACTTAACGCTTGCATGATTTATGTAATTGTGTGTATATTTCTTGAGCAGTAATTTATAACATTATCATTTGAATTATGTTACGCTTGAATGCTATATCTTTCACAATCTTAACTATTTCTTGAACCAGTGTATAAAGTCGAAAGTAAAAGATTGATCTATGATCATGATTTAGGTTTATGTCATTGGAGAAGATGGCATCTTGAAGGAGCTTGAGCTTGCTGGATACCAGTACCTTGGTGGGCCGGTATGTATTGTGTTGTGTTTGCAAAATCTTTACTGCCTGCTCTTTTATATACTTTTTTTTAAAAAAATTTGATCACATGGCACCCTGTAATATCATTCGATTCTTTCTTGTTTTTCAAATCAGTTTAACTGATAATGCATAATCAGATTTGAATAATAACACATGGCGTATAATAGTCTCATCATCAGATGGATGAGTGAATGAGTTTTGGAGTAAGAGTAGCAGAAGCAGGACGCTTAAAGTCTAACCAAACTAGTAGATGATGTACATACTTCTTTTACGTGCTTCCAAGGGAAAAGGAGAAGATAATAAGATAGTAATTTAGCACAGAAAAAAGATCATCAAGACAGATTAACTTTTTTTCATATCATAATATGCAACAATAAAATGTTAGATATAAAATTATTCATGAGAGGACATTAAAGGAGTTGGTCATTGATAAGCGGTAAGGGAGTCAAAGGACATTTACCCATGCATGCCTGAGAGGACATTTCCTAAGAATGAGAGACAGTACTTTAAAGCTGAATTTAGTATAGGTTGCTTGTATTATGGCTTAGATAAAAGATTCTTGTGGCTCAAACATTTCTTATTCTAATGAAGAAGGTTGATCTAATTGCGTTGAGGTTTTGACTTTTGATGCATCGGTTTGTGATTTGAACATTTTCATATGTAAAGTTTAAGTCTTTATTACTATCGAATTATTCTTATGTATGATTATCTATTCTTTTTCTATATGTATGTTCTTTCTTTAGGAAGATGGTGGGAAAAAGATAGAACTGAAGCCAGGATTTTTGATGGAGCATGATGAAGATGTATGTACTTCCTGCTTTTCTTGATAATTGGCAATTTTTTTGTATAATATTATTCCCAGTTCCTAAAAAAATGTGTGTATTATTAGGTTGGAGCAGTTGTTGTTGGGTTTGATCGCTACTTCAACTACTATAAAATCCAGTAAGATTTCGAACACTGACACTGAAACATTATACGGACATGTGTTTGCACCCAAGTTAGAGACATATCAGCCTTTTGATTGAAAAATAAGAGGTCTTGTTTTGCATTGATATTTGTTTTATAATGTTTCTATTTTTTTCTATTTTCTTTATGAAGTTTTTCTGCGATTCAGATTCAAAGCAAAAGAGAGTTTGTTTTTATTCTTTCAAATTTGTATTTGTACATGCAGAAGATATATATATATATATATATATATATATATATATATATATTTGTCTATATCTGGCTTTTATGAGCATGGAATGTTTTACTAAATTACTTGATGTTATATGCATTTTAATTTTTAAAATACAATAATGGTTGTCTCGTACCCCTTTATTGGGTCTAAGATGAGTAGAAGGAAGAAAAAGATAGAATGAAAAGGATAAAGGAAGAGAGAATAAGTGAGGGATGATGTTCTCACTAGGAAAAAGAATAGAGATAGAAATGAAGAGACGATACAAAAGGAATATAAGAGAAAGGGGTGTGAAACATCAAAGCCCTTTAGCATATGACAAAGATGGCAATTCTATTTCGAAGTTATGCTGAGGTGAATAGAAACTCTTCATGGGTTGTTAAATATTATTTTTTCCTTCGTGATGAAAGGTATGGGACACTCTGTATACGTGAAAACCCTGGATGTCTTTTCATTGCTACAAACCGAGACGCGGTTACTCATTTAACAGATGCTCAAGAATGGGCAGGTTTGTCCTTCTTCCCTCTCGTACTATTGATTTTATTTACTACTTTGTACATAATAATCTATAATCTACTAGTTCAGATTTTCTTTATCATGCTACAATCATAGAGTAGATTGCATTTCAACCAAATGAGCAGTTCCTAGCAGTCTCACAAACTAGATAACAGTTCAACACAATCAATACGCAGTTACTTGTTATAATCCCAATAATTAATCATTCTTAAAAGTTGTATTCAAATAGTTAAAGCTGCTATAATTTGTACTTGAATTTCAGGTGGGGGCTCAATGGTTGGCGCTCTCAGTGGATCTACTCAACGTGAGCCATTAGTTGTTGGAAAACCCTCAACGTTTATGATGGATTACTTGGCAAACAAGTAAAGCTTTCTTTGACCTTATTCCTTATTCTTAGTTCATGATAGATAAATTATCTATGACATAAATAATCTGGTGTGAGTGAATGACATTGTGTTGCATAATGTTTATGCATTGTCTTGCTATGATAAGACATGTTAAGTCTAGACCCAATTCTTGATCTAGTTAATACATCTTTGCATCAATCATCATTTCTCCATTTTCTATCCCTAAATCATCTTTGTTGCTGTAATGAAACATTCTTCCATGCAATCATCATTTCTCCATTTTCTATCCCTAAATCATCTTTGTTTCTGTAATGAAACATTCTTCCCTGCTTTTAAAGTAGTGACAATAAAGAAAGAAATGCTCATGCCTGAGGTTGGAGTGGAGATTTCTATTGGGCAAGGTTCTATCACAGATTATTGTATGATCATTTTCCGCTTCCATTGAGCTGTCCTATTTATTCATCACAGATTCTTAGGCACAGATGAAATGTTAGTTTCATAGTTTTCAATGTGCGAGGACCCCCATTGAGGTGGGCACTGGGAGAAGTCCACAGGTGCCCCATGGGTAGGGGTAGGGGTAGGGGTAGGGGAAACACAGATAGAAAAGGGGCAAAGCACATTTGTATGTATTTTTCAATGTAATTTGGCATGCAAACATTATATGGGCATGTTTGTTCATACGCACATGTGCACACCTTATAAGATTCATTAATTAATTTACAGTGTAAATAAATCGGTTTGTTAAGGGCAATGGTTAAGAAATTAAAAGTATAAAGTTATTATTAAAAAGTGTAACATTTAATGTCACAGATGCACTTCTTGATTTTTAATATAACCTTTTTATTTAAGACAAGGGATAGTAAAATTGTAAACGAAATTAGCAAAATATTTTGCTCTAAAATTTCCCTTAACTCTTGTAATTTCATTGAACCACAGATTTGGCATTTCGAAGTCACAGATATGTATGGTTGGGGACAGATTAGACACTGATATCTTGTTTGGACAAAATGGTGGTTGCAAAACTCTTCTTGTGCTCTCAGGGGTCACCACACTGGCCATGCTTCAGAGCCCTAACAACTCCATACAGCCAGACTTTTATACCAACAAAATTTCAGATTTTCTTTCCCTGAAAGCTGCAGCTGTATGACTATAATATTTATACATTATCCCCACATGATGGTGGGAAAAGGCATGTATTTAAGATTAAGTTGAATTTTGTCCATTCCTTGTTTATATTTATTAATCAATATTAGTCCCTGAGAGGACTAAAAATAGGCAGCAAAATGACAAATTTAATTTTTGGATAATTGAACTTCTATTTTACTTATAATAGATTTTTTTAAAGAGCAAAAGTCAAAAAGTTTAAACCTTAGGGTTTTTAAAATTAAGCAGGTTCAAAAAACAATACTACCAGATTTGCTAAATAGTTATTCCATTTTCTTGTTTATGATGGACTCGTACGTCTCACAATTTTTTATGATGGGAGGATAAGACTTTGTTGATTTGTGCCTTCTGGTCCGCAGTGGGAGGAATTGGAAATATAATGTTAAACTTTATCCTCAACATTCCATTCTTTGTTGGATCCTCCTAGAAAGGCATTCCAAGTGTTGGAAAGACCTGCTCTTAATCAGGACGAATAACTGTTGATATACAAATGCAATGATCCACGATCCAGTGCCGTGAGATACAAAAACATAACGGCCACAAGAAGCTTCTTCAAGAGAAATTTCTTGGACGACAATTAGATCATTTCCATCAAGAATGAAGACACTGTGCGGTTCTTCATCAATGATGAGAACAAGTGGTTGTTTGTAGTTGTTCCCACCTTTCTCTTGGAAGACGAACTTCATACCTTTCTTCCAATCAGGCTTCACATTGTCAGCATCTCCTCCGCCTGCATACTTTTGCTGAAACCGTGCACAAAGTCATTCATTCATTTAAACTGTACATCCAATCCAAGTGATTTTGTTTTGAGGTGAGGTTTGCATACATAGGTCACAAAAGTTACATCAACAAATTTCTGATTTATAAAGCATATAATGTATAAAAACTATCCATGTAACTAGGATAGATGGTTCTTAAAGAATAAGAAATGATATGAACTTGATAAAACTTCAGACAGCTACACGATAGGATCATATCATAACTTCAAAATAAACAACACATGCAATACAAGTTCAGTGTACTAACAAATGGAGCATTCTACAAGAGGCAGTAGTTCCCATAATTAATTAGACAACTTGCATAGATGTTAGATATTTATCCCTTAACCTCAATAATTCCTAGTCAGAAACGGTTAAAAGATTAGTCCTAATAAAATAATTACATTGGACTCAGCCCCTGGGTGGGTTACTACGCTGTTCACCATTGCAGTGTAAAACAAGAAGACAAAACTTCAAAAGGGCATTGCTACAATGCCATAGTTCTCAAAACCATTTTTAATAGCACTACCTACCACTAAGCACAACATATATTAGCATTAGCATTAGAAACATACAGGAATAATGATGCAGCTGGTAATTGCAACAACAAACAAACAACTCACTCATTGGCATCAGCAATTTCTCTAGTGATCTTAATGTTCTTGGTTTTCCCTGTATATATAACACCTCCAGAGTGCAGGACAACTTGTACTCAATCCCTCTTCCCATGTCATCATCAGCACTAAATGGCACCTCATGAGTACCCTTCTTCGGATCCTCTTCTCCAAAATGATCATGGTCACCCGAGGATCACTCAAAACCTAGTAGGGTTGGGTTTGAGTGAGAATTGAGAAAAAAATGTTTTTTTTTTTTATCCAGGTGTCAAAAAGGTGGAATTTAAGTGATACCTTTTTACGAGAAAATAACAATAACCTCGTAAGCTTGAGAGAGTTGTGTGAATTTGAATTCAGCTTGCTCTCTCTTGTTAAGGATTTTGTTGTGGTGCCATTGCATGGCGAGCTTCCGGTATGCCCTCTTCAGGTCGTCGTTGTCTGCACTCCGATCGACACGCAGGATCTTGTAATAGTCTGCACTCTGCAGGATGACCCATCTTCGCTGCTTGAAAAAAATTCTTCGTCAATTTGTTATTCGTTTTATTCAGAGGTTGCTTGTATTGCAGTGTTCATGGGTTGCGCGCTCAAGCTTACCAAACTTGAGTGTCGATGTAGACTAGTGGAATCTTTAGAAAATTTGACCAGTTGACTCGACTCATGGGTGAGTAACTTGTATAAAAATAGTAACAAAATATCTATAAATAATATATTAATTAAACATTTTAATAACATAATAAAATAAAACAGTATATTATAAATTTAACAATATTTAAATAATCAAATCTAGTAATATATTTATTACGAATTCAATATATGGACCTAATGAAATGTCTTATTAAGGATTCATTAGTTTAGAATCTCAACGAGTATATCTTATCTAATCAAGAGGTTATATCTTATCTAATCACAATATAACATTAATTAACTTAGAGGTAACACCCTTATAAATAAGAGGTACGCTCATAGGTATATTTATTCTCTCTCGACTCTATTATATGCTGTCATTGTGCACATACATCACGCCCATTGGTTAAACATTGTCTCAGTATCAAAGTGCACAGTGATCTGCTTAGTCTAGGGGTATTTCTTCCATAGATATCTTGGAGAGAGTTATTGATCCAAGATTAACCTACTAGCTATTCATCTAGACATTCTTGTTCTCAAGAACAGAACAATTGGCGCCATATTTGAGGAACGATAAAATTCGATTCCCACCCAGTAATGGTGAAAGCATAACAACCGTCAATCAAATTCTAATATAATGGGTGTAGAGCACAAGAAGGCAACCTTATCAATATAGAATGTGAGATTCACCATCAAGGGAGCTGGGTTGGCATATGCGCAATATCACTTTATGACGGTGGATCTTGTCTCACGAACGACAAAAGAGATTAGATCAAGCAAAAGCCAAGTCTTCTCCCCCCTTTTAATATGAAGCGTCAGAAGTCATTCTTTCTAATATTTTTATAATAATATATGTGTAAAATATTTTATTTGTGCATTTCAAATATAATCACCGTAAGAAATTGATTGATCGAATAATGTCGGTAATAAATTCATGTTTATTATTAAATGAATGAATTGTCGAAGTCAATTAATGTGATTGAGAGTGCTAGGGTTATGAAACTGAAATCAATTCCTAATTACCCTTGTTATCGGTCCTTCGGGATATAAATGCATCGATCCTCTGGAATATAAATGTTGTACCGGTCCTCCGGGATAAAAATGTTGTACCCGTCCTTCGGGATATAAATGTTGTACCGGTCCTCCGGGATATAAATGTTGTACTGGTCTTCCAAGATATAAATGTCTTACCGGTCTTCCGGAATAAAAATGTTGTACCGGTCATCCGGGATAAAAAATTGTATGTTAAATAAAGACCGACACTCCAAGATAAAAATGGTTCACAAATCAAATGGCAAGAATAAGGGAGGACGCTTTCGAAATTTGAAATCGAGATCGGGTTTGAAGAGTAAGGAAGGACGCTTTCGAAATTCGAACAGTGTTAAAAACTCAAGTTGTAAGATATCTTGAGAGTAAAGCCCAATAAAGGATTAAAAACTCAAAAAGTGATTGCTTAAGGGTAAAACCTGAACTAGTTAAAACCTTTCGCTAATGAAACTTAGGCAAAACCTAATTAAAAATATAAAACCGAGATACTTAAATTCAGGTTTAGATAAAATGGGGGTATAAAATAAACTTTCATGTGTATAATGCATCAAAGTAGTATTCTGGGCTAAGAAGGTGAACTATCATGCTGACAGATTGCCCTTGGTCCGGATTGAATTCCGATAGTATGAGCTGGAATATAATGTGGAGATTTAGATAAAACTTTCACATAATATAATACCAGAGTTTTAATACCAGATGAATATTCAAGCAGACTCTGCATAAGATATTTCTGACTTTGACGAAGTCATTGAATAGAACTCTAAAAGTGTTTGAGTTCATATGTTAATGTGGATGTTTGACAATCACAAGAAGGAATAACAATTCATGGTCAGAATTCAACCAGACTTGAATGTCAGGGGGCAATTCATGGTCAGAATTCAAAGTTCAACATAGTATACACCCTGACATTCCGGACTTCCAGATTACCAGGCTCAGGGGCAAGTGTTACAGGACAGAAATAAAGAAACAACCTGGCATATACGAAAAACCAGGATCAACCATCCTTACTAGGGATGGTCATATAAATCAATCAATGTCAAAAAAAGAAACAAATCAACAAGCCAGTTGGGGAAAATGGTGCGCGCAAATCAGAACCCGTCAGAGCTGGAAGACGAGATTGTGTCAACTAATACACCTCGACTGCCTAGAAGTCTCAACAACCGGGTCAGGGAGCAACTGTTACGGACCCAATATATGAGCCCAATAAAATGTCCCATTAAGGGTCCATTAGCTCATAATCTCAACAATAAAAGAGAAGATCTCAACAACATGCATAACAACCATCGAAGGAGATCTCAACAAACAGATATCCTAATCCCAACAATCAATGAGTATAAGTTACATCTTATCTAATCACAAGATGACGACAATTAACTTAGAGGTAACACCCTTATAAATAAGAGAACGCTCACAGATATATTCATTCTCTCTCAACTCTATTATATGCTATCATTGTGTATATACATATATATTCATTCTCTATCAACTCTATTATATGCTATCATTGTGCACACACACGTCCATTGGCTAAACGTCGTCTCAGTATCAAAGTGAACAATGATATGCTTAATCCATGGTATTTCTTCCATAGATACCTTGGAGAGAGTTATTGATCAAAGATTAACCTACAAGCTATTCAACTAGACATTTTTGTTCTCAAGAACAGAATAACATCAATACTAAATAATAACTTTTGACAGTGATATAGTAGTAATAAAACATTCTCATTGAGTATTTGATATTATTAAAAGTCGTCGATTCTTTGATTTAAGAATAACACACCAAAATTTTTTTACTAAAAACACAAAAAATAATCCAATAATAAGACTGATAAACTCGAGAGAGTCTACTTAAAATTTACTAAAAAAAGAAAATTTGCACACTAAAAATACTTATTTTTTTTTAAATTGTAAATAAAAAACATTTACCTTAGTAGAGCTGCTCGATTACAATGATTATTTATATTAAAGTAATTATAACAAGAATATATTTTTATTTAATCGATCATCAACTTTTATGGAATGGATATTGTCTTATTAAGTATATAAAGAAAGAATAAAGTCAAGCTTTCGGAAAAGGAGTGAATGATTTGAATACTTCTTCCTCTTTCCCTTCTTCTCAAGCTTCCAAGCGGAGTGAATGATTTGAATACTTCTTCCTCTTTCCATTCTTCTCAAGCTTCCAAGCCTTGATAAGCTTTGATGCATGCAGTTTTTAGGCTTGCTAAGGACGAATGTTTGCACTGCAGTTTGGATCAATGTTTAGGTTTTGGATCAGTTAAACATAATGTGGAAAAAAATAATCAATTTAATTAAAATCAATTTTGATTGATTTCCAAAAAAAATCACTAAGGATACTTTATTTTAGGGGCGCCGATTCTTCTTTAGAGTAAAAGGTGGACTGGATCCCCCTGGATTTTGTAAAAGGTGTTTCTGTGACACAAAATTAAAGATAAAACTCCAAAACTTTTATGATATCAACATCAATCAATCAATTAGGATTCAAACTTGGACGTCCCAACAATAAAACTCAAAATATTTAAATCCTCGTTCTCAGTCAAGCCTATCAGATATAAAGTTACTCAAAACTGATACCATTATATAGTAACTGAACTTCTTGCTTAACAAGAAGGAGATGAAGGAGATGATATGTAAAGTAATAATAATCCAGCAACAAATAAGACGAATCTAAAGAATAACTACACACACACAACTAATTACATAATGATCATAGCCAACACACACACACATATATCTCTATCAGGAGAAAAAAGCATCCAATTCTCCAACGAATCAACGAATTTGAAAGATTATCATCAAATCAGCTTCAACAACTTCAAAAGGAACATGTCATTGTTCTTGTGTTTCTTCGTGTCATCACAAGAATCAAACTTGAAAAGGCCAAGGCCAATCCTTCAAGTCCTCATCCTGCTGCACCTTCCCACTCCTCACAGGCACAACAGCCCCACTATTCCCCTCAACACAAGCATAATACTTCAAGAAAAATGCAAGTGTCAAAACCACCCACTCCAAGCAAAAGATCAAAATGGTGAGTCCACCAGCCAATTTGAGAATCACAGCACCATCCTCCTCCCTCACATAAGACTTCAATTGACCCAGAAAATCGCCCGTCCTCGTAAACACCAACACCGAAACAGAACCCTGAAAGATAGCCGTTAGAACAGTGGCCACCATGTGTGCAGAGTACCACCTGTTAGTCCCCACGGCCGTGCAGCCGGAGACAGCACCCGCGATTGTAAACACCTGAAGAAGGATGAAGAAAAAGCCGCAGAGAGAGGGAATGAGGCGCAGAGAGAGGGTGAGGAAGATGCAGCTAGAAGCTGCACCCAAGAGAATGTAGTTGCAGAAAAGGAACACCTTGTGGGTGTTGTAGTGGCGTCGAGTGATGGAGGAATTGTGGTTTCCTCCTCCCATTGTGATTGTGGCCATGCCCATTTGGGTTTTTGGAGAAAAAGATTGAGACTTTGGAGCAGAGAAGTGAAGTTGAGGTGTTTGAGATTATGATCGTAAATTGGGTTTTTGATGTGAGAGCGGTGCTGGGTATTATAGGTGTTTCGGGGGTTCCAATGTAACATAACGGTCATATTTTTTTATTTTTTTTTACGTCATTTGTTTGGGTCGGTGGAATATGACCGTTGGGGGAAAGTGGATCCACCCAGCTGTTTTAACGTTACTTTTTTCCAACGCCTATTTGTTCTTTCAATTTTTTTTGCCTTCTTGGTTGGCATTTTCAGTTTCCTTTTAAATAAAATTGTGTCAAAGTTTCTTGTTTTTATTTTGGATTATTAGTAGCTTTTTTTTATAAAAAAAAACAAACGAAATGTTTTATTTCTGTATGAATATAAACTATTTTTGTTTTAAGTGTCTAACATCACATCTGGAAACAAGATAATTAAGTGATGACAAATATTGCATGAATAAAAAATAAAATAAAAAACATAAACTGTTATACTTTGCAGAAATATAAAACTAAAACTGCCATATTCGTAAGAACATAAAACATATTATTGTTCATGACAAATTTAAGGGGGAGATCAATCCTGAAAATATTATAAGTCAATTTATTCCTTATAAATTTTTTGGGACTAAAACCATGCGATATTTGTTAATTTTTTTAAAGCTAAAACTAAACAATCTTTTAAAGATTAAAACAAAAGGCCAAAATATTTTCAAGGACCAATAATTTAACCAAAAAGATAAAAGAATTTTACGATTAGAAGTGGACTATGGTATGGAAAACTACATACTCTTAAAAGGATAAATACAGTTAATACTATACAAAAAAAAGTACAGAAATGATATACCTTGTCCACTGACAGTTAAATTACAAGGTGCTTTCTGTTACATAAATATGATGCCTAGAGAAAGCAGAATGTCATTCTTACTAGGTGGGATGCGTTTAAACGACATACAAATTAGCCTCTGTAACTTACAGATTGTAACATTTTACAAATATATACACATTAAGACCCAGAACAATCAATAGGATGATTATACAAGTGCCACTTCAACCCCCCAGCCGTTGAAAAACTAAAACTGAACAGCTAAACCCTATCTCCAAAAAATTATAAATGAAAAGCCATATATGGCTAGAATCGGGGAGAAATGTTGAAAATATTATCCCAACCCTGCAGATACCAGCCAATCTACCACCAAATGGATCTTTACAACTATATCTGTCATTCCTACAAGAGGTTTCAGAAATCTGACTTCATAAGCTTCATTCGAGGTTTTATGCTAACATTTGCAAAGGGTTTTGTCTGTTCTACATGGACATAATCCCTGGTCTTGAGAACCTGAAATCATGGTTGAAATTAAATATGAACCAATGCAAAAGTTGCCAAGTAAGCCTTTGAAGAATTCAAACAAAGCATATTAAGAAACACATCCAAGGTGTGATAGCACTAGAAAAATCTCACACCATAAAAGTGACCTGTGACCCTCCAAGCAAATACTTATTCAACTAAGAACTAGCATTAAAGCTAAATCAATAGAACATGTTTTATGACCAAGATTTAGAGTTTTAGACACTGTTCTCAGCACATTTGGTGTTCAGCTAAACGTTATTTTAAGGGTATTGACTCCTACTTGCAGAGAGATTGGGTGACTCCTGGATTATTAGTTTTTCTCTTTGATTCACTTTTCCACTATCTGTTTTGGGAACTTTCAAAAGATGCCGTCCTTGGC
Source organism: Glycine tomentella (assembly GCA_007407185.1). Lineage (NCBI taxonomy): Eukaryota > Viridiplantae > Streptophyta > Magnoliopsida > Fabales > Fabaceae > Glycine > Glycine tomentella. Next base: position 223,196 of record PYAF01000504.1, on the reverse strand, counting down.
CCATTGTTAATAGATTCTTTCTCTTCTTCTCCAATAAAATATTTCAATTATTATAATCCTAAACATGAAGATGTTAAATTAATGGCACAAGATCGTTAGACTATAAATATTGTATAAATGTATATGTAAAATGATTCTCAACAGCATACCAGAGTTTCAAAAAACATCCGAGATGCTTCCTTCCGTGTTTTACCAACTAATAAATTGTCAAGATGCAGCTCCTTCCCTCCATGTAGATCTTCCTTATCAAACACAGTCTGCAGATACTTGGCAACAGCCCTGTTGATAAATGCATTAGTTAGCTATTGAAATATAATATGCATGAAACCAGAAATCACTGCATAAAAATCTTACCAACTCAAATGAATTTAAACAAAATTGATATATGATCCTAAATAATCCAGATCCAGATAACATACATTCCGTTGATTGTTAATTGTTACTTTGTCAAGATGACTAAAAACTGAATCATCTGCACACAACCACAAATTCTGGGCTTCTTTCAAGTTAAAGAGACTTTTTAATTGCAGATGCAGTGATTTGTCCATATCTTCTAGGGATTCCGTCCCATCTAAGGAAATGGCTGGGGGGTTTAAAAGAAAGGAAAGTATTTGAACCGTACTAAGTGTACAAGAGAACTCATGTACCACTACCACTACCACCCACCCATAGGCACAGCAAAATTAATGATTACAAAACAACAATGAGGAAAAAATAGTTCACTTTCTATGCAAAGCAAGGAAAGTATTTGAACTGTACTAAGTGTGCGAGAGAACTCATCACTCATGTACCACCCACCCATAAGCACAGCAAAATTAATGATTACAAAACAACAATGAGGAAAAAATAGCTCAATTACTTTCTATGCAGAGAAAGTCTAGTTACTAGGGTTTTGCACAAACAAACCTGGTCCTGGAAGACCATCCGCTATTTTCAAGGTTAGTTCCTTCAGCACATGATTGATAATCATCATCATCATCAATTATCTCATCATCACCAACATTCAAAAACCCTGGGAGTATACACAGAATAAATTAACACAAATCAAAGAAACATAAGAAATAGCAGTAATAAAAGCTTCAATCTCCTGCTTCACCAAGGCCTAAATTTGTCAGACATTAATATTTATTTGCATATTCCCAACTAATTGAAAAGGGTGGAACCAGTGTCCACTAACAATAAACTGCACAAAATAACTTCTCTTACAAGAGTCATGAAGGAAGTGTTGAGGAAAGGAAGCCAACATCTAAAATGGAGGCTGATGGACTCTGGGAGATTAATTGGTGACTAAAATTAACTAATTGATTAGATGGCAGAAGGCTACTTGATAGACAACTATATATACTCTCCTACAATAAATACAGCTTTTCTACAATTTCAGGAAAAGGAAATGGAGAGCCTTTTAACTGTGGTAATGCTCAAGTGGTTAGTCTTTGATAGATCAATTCCATATGGCTATAAATATTAAGGCACTTTCATAAAATAAACAGTGAAGAGCATTTAGAAGCAAACCTGTGTCATTAGCAATCATGTCATTTTCCTGCACCATGTAGCCATAGAACTCAATTAGGCAAGAATAAAATAGTAAAGAAATATCACATAAACATCATCTTAATTAAAACTACCTAGCCAAAGGCAAGTAGCACATCACATTTGCTTCAAAATCAAATTTCATAAATACTTAGCATACATTCATTGCAATGCAGAACCACAATAATAGATATTTAAACCACTTCAGTAGAAAGAGAACATGAACAAGCACAATATATAAAAAGTTTATAGGTATAAATCAAGAATAACGTCAAAGGTGCAGTTTAAGGCAATGTAAATGAGAAGTGGCAAAGTGCTAGAAGAAGTTACGGAACTTGCTGGTAGAATGGAGGGCTTTTCGAGCAAGATGAGGGCACTCACCGCTACTACCTTAATGATAAAAGTGGTGGGCAGAATTGTTGCAATGTTAAAAAAATACAAAAATACAGGCTATAACTAGCATTGCTATTTTTCTGAACCTTGGGAGCCTACAGGTTACCTTACTGCACCATATCTCTTTGGTACCAATTTTATTTTTAGGGCTGATACAAATGTAAGGCTTGAGTAGTTAATTTATATGGAAATTAATGAAAAACAATCCTACATGCTTCTAATTGCATTTATAGTAAACAATACTTCAATAACATACTGTATGTTAAGGTACAACATATGTTGAACATGATCAGCTTCAAGAAACAACACTAAAAATATGGCATGATAAGCATGACCTGCTTCAGGAAATAACACTAAAAATACGGCATGATACAAAACGACAAATTAGTGACAAGACAGAAAAGGATTGACAACCACAACACACTAGTCTAAGCAAATTAGCTTTAATTGTTATGATATGAAGAACACCACTTTCAAAATTCAATTTCCACTCCTGCTTAAAATCCAAAATCCATTACCAAATCACATTCAACCATGTCCAGAATTACAGTTTCAATTAAAAAATAATGTTGAAATAAAAACAGATTTCTGCCAATAATATTTTTTTTGTCAGGTATATCAGATATGCTAAATGAGTCTAGTAAAAGAAAAAGAGACAAATCCAACAAATAAAATATATGAAAAGGGACATCTAACTTGAGGCAAACTGGAGAACTTACATCATTCTGATCCACAAAAGGACTCCTAATTTCAGGGCACATTGTACTTTGTAGTCCAGCTTCCTGAAAGACTGGGATCTCTTCATCTTTCAATGAACTCTCTTTTTCATCTAAACCAAGTGCTTCAGATTGTAAACAATCTACTTTCGCATTTTCAATAAATATGCAGTCAGACCTTGCATCCTTGCCATCACACTCCATGCCAGAAGCAACAATTTGATCCTCATTTAACTGCCCTAGCAAGTTGTTTCCATTTTCCTCTGATGGTAGGTCACCATTAAAGGAAGCCTGAATATCAGTAAATTCATCAGTTTCTTTAGAACCAATAGCCAAGGATGCATATAAATCATCAACTTCCAAGCCATCTGTTTGAACTTGTGTTCCAGTTTCCATGCTACACTCAATAGCACCTACTCCATTTCTATCACTTTGATCCTCCACAAAGTCATCCTCTAGAATAGGGATTGTATTCAAATTCTCCGCATTTGGAATGCTCAATATATTTGTATGGATAGAATCAACAAGATCATTGGTTTTATCCACGAGAGACAGTGATGCGGCAAAATCATTTTCGAAGACTTCAGTTAAGGATGAAGATTCATGCCCAGGGCCAACAGAGCAATTCTCTGCTTCAGAAACTTCAATATTTGCTCCAACATTGTTCAATTCAACATTTTGAGAACTGTCAAGCTCCTCCACACGAGAAATAATATTCATGTGCCCATGAGCATCAATATCATGAGATCCCAAGTTAACCTCAGACAAAACAGGTACCTCAGTAGGTTGCACTTCTGCATCTTCTTGGGTTTGGACTGCCATAGGTTCATTATTACCCTCCACTCCATGAATTTCAGTATCTGTTCTAGAATAGGACTCTTGATCATTTGTTTTTTCTACGGAAGAACTATCTAAACCATAATCAAAAACCTTGATTCCAGTCAGATCAAATGTCTCATTTCGCAGAATAGTCAAATCAGTAGACAAATCTGGAAGATATGACAGAATTGACATAAGATAATGTTAGATGAAAATTTCAGAAAAGATTATGATGAGGCTCTATGTGAAATTAAAGTAAATGAAAATAGTTTAATCAGAACAATGATGGCCACATGCTTTCATGAAAATAGATTTTTGAAAAGCAATTGACAACAATTGAAAATGAACTAATATGACCATCCCATAGATGCAGAAACAACATTTAGTAGATCACTTTAGTCTGCCCAAAACATAACAGGTGAAATTGTCAAATGCATCAACAATAGTTCTTAATTAATATCCAACTCTAAAATATTAGAGGTAAACAAAATACATTAGAAGCCTCACTAATGGAGGAAAGTGTCCTCATTAGAAGAACAGTTGATTTGATGCAATGTATGATCATACAAGTATTCCTTTTCCTCATTTCAAAATTAATGTACCACGAAAAAAGTTGCATTGCAAAACATAAAATTACTTGGAATGTGTTTGTTCTGTTTTATGTTATCATTTTCAGTTGATATGTTTTCACTAGAAGAAACAAAAATACAACCCCACCCTATTTTCCTTTGTTTTCTGTTTACAGGATTTTGTGAAGGAAATAGTAAAAACATAAATGAAAATCATTAGTGATGGACATAATCATATTGTTCCAGAGATTTTAACTTGCTTAAGAAGGAGGTGAGAGAGATTTGATCAAATACTCCAAATAATCAACAGCACAACATAAACATAGCCAAACGCACAACTCACCCGTAAATATTGGTTCATGGAAAATTTCATCCTCCAAAAATTGTCTTTGAATCATTAAAATCTCATGACGAGTGCAAGGAGCTTTTTTCCGTATGCGACGAATGTCTTCTGTATTTGTCAACTGTTGGCGTATTGTACTTCAGAAGAAAAAAGGAGATAGCATTAGTATTCTGGTAACCAAAAGGAGAGTGGTATGCTAAATAAGGCAAAAAAAAAAAACAGAAGTGGCTTGATAAATTTGAAATAAAATGAAATGTGATTAAAGAATGGACGTAGAAAAAAATTGGGTATATTACAAGTTACAACTATTGCCAGTCAATTTATGCAGCATATCAGTTCTCAAGTTATCCTTTAGTAAATAAAAGTTACTATATGACTAGCACAGGGGACAAACAAGGAGTGATTAATTAGGGATCATGACAAAGGGTAACAACTAGTGGAAAAAGTAGCGTTCTAAATAAATGGGTCTGATATGCCAGGTAACTGGATAACCATCCAATATTGATCTCCACTATTTTTAACATACTATACATCATATATTAAAGATACAAAAAAAAAAAAACTTCAGCAGATCTGAAAGTTTCTCTCTTCTTCCGACTGTGCTGAGTGGTTTTAGCTTTAGTTACATTTAATAAAACAAAATCAATTGTTCAGTCAGGCTCACCTTAGCAATTAATAGATAAAAAAAAAATACTCTTATAAATTGGGTTTGGGCCTAACTCAACCCCACAAAACCAGCTTGTAAGGTGAAGATTGCCCCCCACTTATATACTTTATTTTGGTCATATCACTAGTTGATGTGGGATCTCTAACAAGTACGAACGAAGATCAATTATCAGAAATAGTAAAAAGAAGGGAAAAAAATAGATCTCTCATATCTGAAAGATTAGACAAAACAGTGACAACCAATATCATGTTTTTGCACTCTATTTAAATCAATAAATAAAATAAAGTGGATAGATATGTACAAATGAAAGGATGGAACATTGTAAAAACATACTCGCCATGCAAGACCATCATATCATCCATATGCACCTTCCTCTTTAAGGCACTAGTACGTGGTGCAGAAGCAGAACGAACACGCTTCATTGATGCTATTTCAGGGGCTGCAGGACTGGGTTTCATTTTCAAGACTGAAGATTTTCTACCAACTGGACCAACAACAAATTCTTTCAGCCTTAACCTCATTCTCAAGGAAAGTAAACTGTAACTTGTTATATAGCAAAAAGCATTAATAGTCCACTGTTATACCTAATATAGATGACAATAGATCATCATCATCAGGAACAGACTCAGCAGTTCTCTTGGATTGAGCTCCCCCGTAAGATTCAATCAAATCCATACTCTGCACTGTAAGAGTACTTTCTGTGTAGCTACGTTTTTTACCAGAGATGCATTTTACTCCTGCCGCACCTGTATGGCCTTCAGTTGCACCCTGATTGTCAGGAGTAGATGCCATCAGCAAATCATTTGCTTCACCATCATGCTGGTAAGCTGAGAGCAACTTTTCAGGCTCTGGCATGTCAGTAGTAGCAGATTTGTTTATACTTTCTACTTTATCACTAAATATCTGACTCTCAAGTTGCATATCTGTTTTCCCCGAATAAGGTGTTTCTTTAGATACAGATGGCTCTATAGTCTCTTGGTAACTTAAAGCAGGATTTGAAACATCAGTTACATGACATTTTTCACCTGTAAAAGTATACGCAACAGATTACTAAAAAAATGGAATTTAGCATGTTTAATAATGTCCATCAACAAGATTATATAATTAAATGGAGTAACTTGACAACAAAACAGAATCAAAGGAAATTACAAAAAGAGGGTACTATCACTATAATGTTAATTACCCACGCAGAACTACTAAGTACCCCATTGTCCACAAACTCCTCGCAATGAGAAGGTAAGAGGGAGGGATATTGTACGCAGTCTTATCCTTGCATATGCAAATAGGCTATTTCCGGATACGAACCCATGACCAACAAGTTATCAAGGCACAACTTTACCGCTGTGCCAGGGCTCGCTCTCAATTACCCACGCAGAAAAGAAAAAGAATTTTCAAACGGGAAAATAGGTCAAAATGTAAAAGTCAACGCAACACCATGGTGACAAAGAGTTCTGAATCTTGTTCGCATTTGTTTTGCATTGCCCACCAGCATCTTTGGAATAACTTGTTCAGTGTTTTTGGTGAACACTGGTTTGTCCCAAGGACCTTCAGAAGACCCAGCTTGTTCAGAGGATTTGGTAATAGGAAAGATGCCAAAAAGCTTTGGTGGTGTTCTCAGGCTGCAGTTCCTTGGTGTATTTAGTCGGAAAGAAATGCTAAAATCTGTATTTAGAAAACCCTGCCATTCCTTTTCTGTCTTAATAAATTATTTTCTTATCCAAAGGAAAAAAATACAAAATTGTATTATAAATTTATAGTAACAGACAATGATGTCAAGATCAAGATCCAGCTTAGGATTTGGAGGGGGTTGCAAGATCTTAAAACAAAGGATCGTAATGTAAAATTATATATTTATACATAGATACATATACACACACACAAATAGAAGATATGCAAAAAGAAAGCAATGAATGACAACAATAAAGCAAACTTAAATTTGAAATTTAATAACCAAGTCAATAACAAGAGAGTAAAACAGAGCACACAGTCACGGTCAAAGCAGACAGAGAGGGTCCAGAATAAGAGATACTGAACGCACCACAGGCACAGCAGCAAACAGTCACAGCAAAGAGGGTCACGTCAAAACTAAGAGACAAGAGGGGGAGAGAGACAGAGAAGGTAGGCAGTGTTCGTCAAGGTCTGAAAATGGGGGAGAAGCAGAAAGTATCAATTTAGGACACAAAAAATGGATTAAGAAAACATTTGGGCCAAACCAGATCGTGCAAGCCGACCCAAAAAAACCAAGATTAGAAGAAGAAAAAATTGATTTCACACCAACCCTACTACAATTTTACTCCAATCCCACAGCTTCACGATTTTACTCACAATCCAGCTCAAAAGCAGGCAGCAAGATCATGAAATTGTGCGAGTTCACAATTTCATTGTGATCTTGACAACACTGATAACAGAAATACTTGTAATGTACTCATTCTACTTCAACAGTTACAGCAGAGTAAATGAAGAAAGAGAAAAGTGAATAATTAAATTCAGTGTTTTGAATAACGGATAGTGACGCATGGCAGCTGGCCCCAAAAATGCTATAGTGGGATAGCCGCTATTCTGAAATTTTTAATATAGTTTATATAATGTATACTATATACTATATACATATAATTAATAAAAATTATTAAAAAAATGAGGCAGGGAATGAAATTATACAGAGAAAACAGAGGTAGAGAAAGTGAGTAAACCAGTCGCTGGAGAAGAGAAACAAGTCGTCAGAGTGCTGGATTGAGAGAGAAATGAGGTCGAGAGATGTCATACATGGAAGCAAGGGTTGGGTTTAGAGAGAAAGTGAGAAGCAGCAGCTTTTTGAATGATTTTATAAGCAAAATTTTGTTTTGGAAAGTGAAATTTTAAAAATAGCCTCCAGCAAACACGCCCAACATTAGTGTTTAGAGGGCTTTTTTGGAATCAAGAGATAGTGCTTCCATCCAGCCCATTACACCCACTATTTTGCCCCCGACAGACGCTACACTGAACTGATCCGCTAAAGTGGCCCTGTAGCAGTTAGGGACCACTCTGTTACGCTAAACTGTTATAACAGGTCTATAGTCCACTATTTAAGACCAGGACTAAATTAATATAAATCATGAGATTAATTTGTTCTATAATACCTTCAATAAATGACAGAGAAGGCTGGCCAAGATGGGAGGTGCATGGCCGAAGGATTGATTCAGTGGGCTGCACAGCTTCAAGAGATACATGGTTTAAAGTCTCTGCTTCCTTCAGTTCTTGAGAGGCCTGAGCTTCCTCATCAATAACTTCAGGTCTACCAGGTGATCCTAGAGGACTAATAACATTGGATACTCGAGCATCGTCAAATGGACAGGATTGCCCCTCACTCTTGGAAATTTCAATGTCATTCAGAACTTCATGCTTTGATAATGTGTTACCATCCTCCAAATGAGCATCAAATCCTGGGCCCCGAGATCCATCCATGTTAGCCAACGGTTTACATGAGAGGTCCTCTTGATCAGAAGTAACATGAGAACAACCAGAAGAAGCAAAATTTTCATTGTTCATCAAAGGAGCAGAAACAACACGGTTTGTAATAGTTTGATCCAAAGCAGCAGAAACTGGATCATTGTTCATCAAAACTCCATCTTGTAAGTCGTCCTCCTTCTCAGCTACATCAGAAGCATTGATCATCCCACCTTCACATTCTGTGTAGTCTTTATTGGAAGAGTCCACCAAGGGTAACAATGTTAAGCAATGATCATTAGGTATCAAATTTTCTTGATCCTTCATCACAACCTGACATGCTAAATGCTCCTGCTCCTCTTTTTTGCTATTCATTTCAACCAGATCACAGGCATTATCTTCATGATGCAAATCTAAAGAAATATGATTCCCATTATTTTGCAAGGAGCAATTAATTACATCATTCTCCCTTTGGTTACCCGACGATTCTTTCTGTGTGGCCTCCAATGATATTAAATCTGCTGAATTATGATAATCAACTTCATTATTGGCCTGACCCATCTGAGTTCCAAATAAATTTGGCTCTTCCAGTCCAGGGGTTGATGGACCTTCAGCATATTCACTGAGTTCAGCAGCAGTGGGTAAATCATCAATCTGTTCAAAATAAATCAGAAAACTGTTTAAAACCAGAAGAAACAACAATCTGTAGTTAACAGAACTGTTTTCATTTTATCCACTTTCCAACAAAGAAAAGAGAGGACAATGAAGCATACAACAAGGAATAAAACCAAAGATTGATAGATGTGATAATATTTTAAAATATCAAGTCAATCTTGCTTACACTGTCTTTCATCTTAAGTTTTGCTTACCTCCTGTTTCTTTCCATCATTTTGATGAGACATTTGAAGACTAGCACCAAAGCCATCATGCTCCGAAGTAGCAGCTTTTTCATTTAACAAAACCTGATTTCATCAAATCAAATTAAAATCTCCAGAAGCAAAATAAGAAAAATGTATCTACAATTCTACAAGTCAATTTAAAATCAATTATTTTCCAAGTAATACACAGCAATATACTTTGCTTATAGACGTGTCAAGTCAAATCAAGTATAACAGTGCTCCAATAACCACCAAAGGTTCATACCTATACTCATCAAAAGATGGTAGACAACAGCAAAACATTCCAATTCCTGACAGAGATAAATGAAAAACACAGATCTACGAATGTAATGATGCAAATGACAAGCATCAAATTTATATCAGGCATACCAACCAAGCCTGTAAATCTCAGATGAATATATCACTCCAGTATATTACAACCAATGTGGCACATCTTACATCTCTGCTTCCTAGTTATAACCAGCACAACAAACTATAATATCCAAATCAGTATGCCAGAGCCTTAAAACCACATAGATCAACTTTCACCAATCAGCTCTATGCATAGAATGCTGTGGAAAATCAAAATATAAAAAGACAAATTACCTCATCAAGGTCTAACCCAATTTGAGAAGCATCACCATCACCAAAGCGCTCTGCAAGGCATGTTTTCCATTAAAATTACTTAGCACAGATCTCTCCATAGCATATTTAAAATTTACTATCATGAAATCAGTACAAAGAGAAACAGAAAGAGACAAAAAGGGATACTAACCATCCAAGCCAAACTGTGAAGTAGTGTAAATCACACCCTCCATAGAATCTTGCAGTGTAATCTGCTCCCTAGTACTGACATGGTGATCAACATAGTTACTGCAAGTTCACAACATATAAATTCTTCCGTTAATAAACCAATATACCTATATTCACCATCTTATATAAAATCACCATTTAGAATATAGAGCAATTCTGAAAAAGCACAGCCAAATAAAATATCCGCAACTTAAAAATTCTGGCATTATCATAAAATTTGTATCAGTCATCTAAAAGAACATTAGATAAAATCAGTAAGATGGTGTCAAATTAAATTAGATAAAAACAACTTAAGTAAAAATGTCACTGCAGTAAGCAATAGCTAAAGCTACAAATGATCATATAATTAGGAACTAACCCTTGAAGAATGTCATTATCTGGTAGCTCAAAATCATCAAGATCAAAAGTCTCAGGTAAGGTGATGGAATGGTAAGGTGCAGTGGACTCTTCAGGTGGCAAATCAACTGCTGTGGAACGAAAAGCTTGCTTAATCTTAAGCAAGGCTTCACTGCAGTCATCAAAAAGGTAATTCACCTTTCTAGAATATATCCTCACCACACCAAGTAGAAGATGGCTGGACAAACGGAGTGCGATTGGTACTTCAGGAAAAAGAATGGAATCTGTTCATTCATAAAATTGACTAAATAAGTATAAGATGACAAAATATGATCAAAATTAGACAACACGAAATGCAGCACATTCACATAAAACCTACAAAGGAATATTACTTTCCCTCTTCATGTGTCATCACAAAATTTAATCAATCACAATTATTTCACGCAAGTATAGGATAGTCCTCACTCACTCCCCATATATAGCTATAACTAATCCCAAGTTCCCAACCATGGTTAACTCCTTCTCTTTTTTTTTTGCTCAGCAAAAATATATTATATATAAATGAGAATAAAAGTTACAAGTATAACATATGAGAATGTACAACCTATCAAACACAAACCAGATCCACAGGTAGCTAATACAAGCAAGAAGCCTGGATAAGATAGCCCTAGATCTAGCTGGAGATAGGCTCAAACCCCACCAAAAAATATCTGTTAAACCCTTCCTAAACTCCTTCTCTTAAGACTGATATATTATTATTATTATTATTATTATTATTTTGCCTAAAAGAATAATTTCATAGATATTGAAGAGAAGAAAAGCACAACGAACGGAAGATCAATAGACTAACAATATGCCAAAAAATTAGGGGACCACAAAAGGCTCTTGTTCAGAAACAGTTGCTCACACTTGTTTTACACTGCCCTACAGATAGATTCATCCAGAATATAATATTTTAAGGATTAGCTGACAGCTGGGTCCGTTTTACGCTAGATCAATTTCTTACAATCAACTTAAGGAATTTTATTTGGACTGAGGAGGGGAAGAAACTATGGCAGTGAGCAATCTGTATGGTTCTTTGGAATATTTTCTTTGAAAAAAATGTCTTTATATTACGAAATCCATTTGGCCAACACACAAATTTGTTGTGGGACTAGATGGTCTTTTCTGCCTCTCTTTTGAACACAGCTAATGGTCTCTTTCAGTGGGTGTCTGTAGCAGATAAGCAAATGCATTGGAAAGCTCAATGGTAGTACATGTTTGTCTATCTGTACTTTGTTTGTCTTTCGATACCTCACATAACAAGGTTTTCTAATCTTCGTATTACTTTGTACCTTTAGCTATCTATCTATCAAATGTCAAATGAGAACAGTTTATATTTTAGGAATGTCAGAACTGTAAATCTTAAACATACAAACATATATAGATGGTCAAGATTAAAAGATAGTAATTACATAACCATTTAAAGAAGTCGTGTATATTTATATTTAAATCTTGACTATTCAAATAAGATCCAATGATCTATCTTCATATTCTCACTTGAGTAACTTCCTATATTTATGAAAGTATTATTATCCTCTAGGTTTAGTTTCCCTATTTCTTCAGTATATCTAAGGATTGGTTACCTTATTTTCTAATTAAATTTATTTTACTGATTAGTTAGGATTGTGATTAGTATAAATAAGGGTTAGTGCTTTAGGTTTTATGAGCACATCAATACATTACAATACATCTGAGTTAGTGTGTTTCATTATATTTTATTTCATTCCTCCCTTTATATCTAAAACCCCATAATCTCAACAAAATAAAAATGTGTTTTTAGACCCTATATTTTTTGTAAATAATGCTAAAGGTCCCTGTACTTCCATATTGACAAATTTGGCCCTCAAAGGCTCAAACTTTAAAAAACATGTGGATTTGGCCACTAATTGATTATTTATGGAAATAAAAAAGCCCAAAATAAGGACTACGTCATGACTAAACAAACTTCCAATGGAAGGTGCAGCATCCATGATTTTAGCAGAATAATAACCAAGAGGTATACATCAAACCACTCTAGCTGTGTCTTCTTCCAAAATTCCCCTAATTGGTTTCCCAATTCCTTAGAGAATGGTATATCTCAGTATTTATAGCATGGAAATAAGGATTTAAAGAGAAACAATCCATAAGAACAATTCAAAAACATAAACCAGTAACTAAATCAAATGCAGACAACTATCATGGTCACAAAATGGCATTAATAATGGTAGACAGTCCTCATGCTAGCCTAATAGGATCAGTAAGTCCTCAGCACAGCCCCACAAGAAGTCCTCCACATTGTGTATGCTCCTTTGTCAGTAAGTCAAGTCACCCTCTTCTAAGAGTGTTCTTTCTAGCCAGTCACCTTATAGGCTTATACTATGCCTTTTGCAGTGTTTTCTAATTTCAAGTACATAAAAGGGCCCTTTGGAAGAGCTTATAAAAGGAGCTCATTTGAGCATATGAAAATAACTTATGACTCTCATAAGTTCTTTTCAGCTTATTTCTATAAGCTTCATGGTGTAGCTTATCAAAATAGGCTCCTTAGCTTATTCCAAAAAGTTTCACGGGCAAATTTACGGCAAAAGACCTTAAGTGATAAGAGCCTATTGAACAAAGACTTGTTTATCCAAATGCAACCATAGTCCCTTAGGCATAATTTATTAAGCTTCCATTAGAAATTTTCATACTGCCAGGTTTCTAATTCTAACCCATCCTTAGTGTTGTTCTATATTCTGCCATCCCATTCATCATCTAATTTGGTCTCAGAACTACTGTTGTTTTTTATTCCTCTACATCACAGAGAATATAATATTTAGAATCCCTAGGAAAAACATGCTCAATAATTCTTACATATTTTTCCCCTCAAAATAATATAAGGCACTCTCTTAAGCTTGAACATACTCAACAGAGAAAACAATACGTCAAACAAAAGAACCTTCTAGTTTTTCTGCAAATAAACAACAGAACCCAACAAAAGTTGCTATGAGCAAAGCACCGCAAGGATGACAAGAAGAAAAACTCTAGCAACAAGTAACATACAAAAAATCAATCTTCGGAAAATACTTCAACCACTTAAGACCAATAACTACACAAATGCACTAGCCAAATGCCCAAATCACTACCATCCTTGCCACTCTCAAATCCCACTAAAGTCGTTACCTGTTAACCCTAAGCATAATTACAAGTTTAAGCAGTAGCTCTTGGTTTAGTTAGCCTATTGGTACAAACCCAACAAAGCGCACACAACCACCACTGACCACACTGGCTCTTTCAATTTCCACAATTAATGGAGAAAGTTTTACATTCCAGAAAGCCCGTAGCTGCATAATTTTCTTAACTGTAACTAATAACTAACTATCCACAAAACTAAACACTATGATTTAAAAATTAAAATTAACCACACAAGGCAATCAAATCAGGAAACAACAAAACAAACTGTTACATCCTCATTAAAAAAAAGCCTCCCAAAACATTAATTGCAATCATAAATTCCACTGCTAACTAACAAAATACAACTCTCCACGCATTAAAAACCCAAATTAAAGAGGAGGGAACAAAACAAACGCACCTACGGAAACGCCAATGTCGGTATCCGCCACCTGGTTCTTGCGAAGCTTCCTCTCCAAATGCGCAGCTATCCATATAGTCCCAAGTGGCCCTTTCTTGGCCAAAATAAACTGAGAGTAAAACATCCCTCTTCACTTCTCAAATTCCCCACTCCAAAAACAACAACAACAACAACAACACCGTTCCTAAAAACCTAAATCCCCATCACAAAGCCAAATGCAAAACCGAATTATGGAAACCCTAATTGCACCTCCTCAGTCAACAAACGCAACACGACTCCTCCAACAATCGCGTGGGAAACGAAAGCAAGCAATGAATCCGCGTCGGGAAACGAAACGAAGCTAAAACTCACCGAAACGGCGTCGTTCGATCGGGAAAACGCGGAGCGAGAGAAGAATCGTAATTGAGCATAGCTTCGAAGTGGAAAAGAAAACCCTAGGTGGTGAGTGAGTGAATGAGGGAGGTAGTTCGAACAACGTGAGAAGAAAGAAACAACGTGGGAATTGAAAATTGAAAATTGAAATTCAAGAGCGATTGAAATTTGTGGGTAATTCTAATTTTGAAATTGAAATTTGAACAGAGAAGAGAGCGATTTTCTGTCTAGCGGAAAACCAGATTTGGTTTGGGTTTAATTTTCGAAATATGATGGTAAGTTAAAAAATAAATATAAAGTGTATGGTATGGTCATAAGGTGAAACTAACATAATTAAATCAAATTATAGTATTATTATTTTAGATGTTGCGGTGTCCATGTGCTATTGGTTAAAAGCTGAGGCCAAGACAAATCTGCACGTTTGCTACACTTTCGTTAACTGCTAGTGCTTTTTCTTTTCTTTTGCTTTTGTTTGATTACACAAATTATTGGTGTTTCTGCCTTTGGTAGTATAATGTTTTTCTTTTCTTTTTTCTTGAGATGGGAGGTAATTGGCTTTATCTTTTGAATTTGTTGGTAATTGTTCTATGGGAAGGGATCAAGTTATCTAAAAATAACTTTTTCAGAGTTTTACTCTATTATTATTATTCATTTTAGTGTTATTTGATTCTTTCTTTTGAAAAAATTATAAATTTTTTTTCTACTAATTCTAAATCGTAAAATTATTGAGATTTGTTTATAATTGTTAAAATATATATACGTGTAAGTTATAGGATTAATTAATGCATTTGTATAGGATCTTGTTATGTCATAATGGGAGAAAAATATATTTAACAAAAAAATTCATATTCAATTTTCTCTTGAAATTCTCTTGAATCATTGTTAATCACTTATAGGCAATGAAAAAAATTAGGAAAACTTGAGTTAGTTATTTTTAGGTTAAGCGATATGTCAAAGCTGTGGGATGTAAAAATGAATCGGTAGGGGAGCGTTAGAAAACCACCTCACATTATTTTTACAAAAATTCGACATTACTTGTTTGTTATTAAAAAGATATTTCATAAACGAGTCTTCATCGACCACAATAAGGTGAAGCTCATCATGTTGGATAGTTAAAGAATGATTCAAGAAAACAATGTTGTTTATATTTATGATGAAATTATTCATAATGTTTCACATGAAGAAATGTCAACCACATATGATCCATAACCACTACAAGATGAACCTCACCACACCTGAATGATCAAAGTTTGATTCAAAAAATCAATGTTAATTGTATTCACGATGAATTTGTCCATATTATTCCACACGAATTAATGTATATGTATATCTTAGATTATACACAACATGATTTATGAAAGAACCTTGTTCATCAAATTCAAGGTTAAAGTGGAACTCACCCTGTTTCGAGTGTTGTTTCCTAAAGTTTATGATGTTCAACATATGTTTTAGCATAGCATACAATATATTATTGAAGTGAGTTAGTAAAATGTTGTGTGTTTATTGTCAAAGTGTTAAATAATTACTTACCCAAATCTCCTTTGCTTGCAGCAAAACTAGGATATTGTCCTGAGACCTTGAAATTCTGAATTCAGAATGTCAACAATAATAATTAATATTGACTTAATAAAAATAAGTGAATCGATCAAGTGCTCAAACTCTAAAGAAGGATCATTATTCATCATCCAATACCATATATAATAATAAAAAGAACTGTTATTGTTCTTTTGAATAAACAAATTAAGCAAAACCACCATAACTATAATTAACAATAAAAATATTAGGAAAAGTTCACGTACGGCAAATATTTTAGTTCCATGGATAAACCCAATATCATCTTTCATGAGAGGATATTGACAGTGGAAAAACTTGGCAAACATGGGTTAATTCTTTTTTATTTTAGATAACTATCCTTCAATATTTTTACAAAAGTTGGACATCACTTATTTGTCATTAAAGAGATTTCTCTTCAACAAGCCTTCATTAGCTACTACAAGGTGAACCGCATGACCTTGGATGGTCGAAGCTTCAATCAAAAAATCAATGTTGATTGTTCCACATGAAGGAATGTCTATCCCAAACAATCCACAAGAAAGAAAACCTTATTCATCAAATTCAAGGTCAAAGTTGAACACACCATGTCTTGACTGTTGTTTTCTGTAGTTGGTCATGTTCAACATATGTTGTAGCCTAACATACAATATATTATTGAAGTGAGTTAATAAAATGTTGTGTTTATTGTCAAGTGTTAAATTATCAATTATTGATATGTGGTTAACAGTATCATAAGGTTATTGAAATATATAATGGTATTAACTACTCACAAGCAGTTAATGGTATTATGAAATTATTAAAATGTCTTTTTTTTGTGAAAAAATTATTAAAATGTCTAATAATGATTAATTTTACCTTACAAATGATTAATAATTGTAAGGTCAGTCACGTGTATTGTTCAAGGGTAACGACTTGGGGACCATGGTTAGGAGCCCAAAAAAATTAAAAATAAATACCATGCATTATATAGTTATTTTTTCTATATTATTTTATGTTATTTTCTTAAATAGATTAATTTTTTTTTGTATCATTTATTATCTAAATTAAAATAACAAATAATTAGAAAATCTTTCTCTTATTTATTTTTTTCTTTTTTTTCTGTGATGTATTACATTCACAAATTCATGTTAAATGAATTTTCAAGTAACTATGATAATATGTAATTTATATGATAATAGGATTAAAATATTTATTTACCTTTCACAACATAAGAAACACAAACCAAAACTTAAATTATAAAAATTAAAACTAAAAGTTGGCATATTAATAAAGAATAAAAATATATGTAAGTTATACTACGAAATGGTGAAAAAATGATGGTTGTATACTTTTTGAAAAATATATCCATGTGAAAAGAGAGATAGAAAGAGAGGAGAAAGAAAATTTAAAATGTAATAAAAATGATGAAAAAAGAAATAGAAAGAAAGAAAAATTATAGTAAATAAAATAACATAAAATCCTAATTGAAAATGATATATAGATATTGTGTGTATTTTTTCTTTTATATATAGATGTTTGCATAATTACTTTTTTTTCAGGGATAAACGATAATATAAGAATAAATTGAATGAAAAATGTGTCACATCCTTTTAAAGTTGCTAAATTATGTCATTCACTTTCACTTAATACAATAAAATATATCATTTTCAAAATTATGTGCTTATTTTTTTTATCTACCAAAAAACATTTTTGAATACATATGTAAGAGGAGCTCTTAATGATTATTTTCCCCTGGATTCATAAAATCTCAAGACTGCCCCTGCATATTTGAACACATAACCTAGCGAGACCTTTATCTTTATCCAAAAAAAAATGGGGAAGGGGAAGATGAGTGAAGTGATTCCATGTGGCTAACAGCTTTACCATTGAGTACTGAGATCAAATACAGAAGCCTTCAATGATTAAATAAGTTTTGGACTGAAATTCAGACAGTACAGAAGGCAACAAAGCGTTTGAAAGGAAGGCAAATACATTAGTTAATCTTATTTGACACGTTATTAATAATTTTAATTTCTTTGTGCTGGCATTTTTCCACCTTACCATTGAGTACTAAGATCCCTACCTCGTATTACTTTGTTGGGGGCATTTTAATTTCTATAAGATCATTATTCACTACAGAAACCAACCATCGTTCTTTACAGTTACATTTCAAAGAAAACATAGCAATACAACACAATTTCACAGATAAAATGATTTCGAACTCGACTAGAACCATGAAGTTAATATCAATGGAACACTATGATCTTCCCACTTCGTCTCTATCGGCTTCTTCTTTCTGGGTGCCCAATTTGACAATGTCTTCCACCAATATTTTCCCATCTGTTACACAAAAAGAAAATATGCAAAAAGAGCAGTCAATCTGGCAGCTGAACTAACTTTCAAATTATGATGTTGGATTATCTACACAATTTCACAGTTACTTGCACCCCTCTAGGCTACACAAATCAAGATAACACCAAATAAAAATACTCTAAAAATATTTAAAGAACTCAGGAACTAACCGCTATCCTTGGAAAGGTTGTTGATAAGCTCAAGAATTCCTTCTTTGCCCAGAGTGTCCTTCAGATACATAGCAGCAGAAACAACCTCCTCAGGTGTCACTTTCCCATCATAATCCCTGCAAGAACATGACTAAGCATTTGAATGACATTTATTTCCAACAATTAGTCATAAAGATTTATAAGGGAAAAGAAATAAAAACCTTTATCCATGTTTCAGTGCTTACTAAAATCTTATACATTCTAAATGAATTGAAAACTTGGGACGGATTAATTTCCAGGAGGAGGAACGGCCATGGAGTTCAGGTAGTGGTTAATGACTTACTAGTAATTCATAAAAGAGAGAGATAAGGGATGCCAAGTGATGGATTCAATTGTGGGTATGTAAGTAGCGCTTGTTTCATAGAACGTGAAAACATTTAATTTTCAGTTAAAATGAGAGTGAAATAGGAGTTGGAAAATCTTGTAGAAAGACATCTCATAGATTGAATATATTTGAACACATGATTGCCAACCTCCTCCCCTTCATTATGCCAAATTGGCGGCAGGGTTCCATTGCTAACGTCTTAATGTTGAAACTCTAGACTGCTAATAGCAACAATTGGATTTCGGATCAGATGATTTTGTAATTTTTTCACCCCAAAATAACCAATGTTGCTTAACTACTACTGCCTAAAGCAAGCTCCAGCCTTGCAAGTCTTTATTATGATGTCACTATGATACAAGTAATATTTTACTTGGTTTTATTGAGGGGATGAGTACAGTGATTATTGGATACTATAACTGGGGCAGATGGGTCAAAGATCCGCTTGCAGAGAAATTTAGGAATATATTCTTCCAAGAATTGAGATATCATCTAGGTGTTGAGATTTCTCGATCTACCATGATTTTTATATCAGAGAGAAAGCTTGATTTGCTAAGAGAAACAGCTGAACAGGGACGTTGGGGTTTTAGTCCTATTGACACCCCGGTAGATATCCTAATAGCAAATAAATCTGTAATTGATATAACTGTTATCTACTCCATGGCAATTAAGTTGATTATTAAGTTGTTGCAATCACAGTTGAGTCAGTTCTTCAAATTTCCTTAGAACAGGCCATTAATAAAAAAATAATAGCAATATATTGTAACACAGGCTATAACAATAAAAAGGCTCCTTCCCCCTGCCATGGTATCCTTTATGGATTCTGCTATTGAGCCTGGCTAATTGCTATTCGTTAGAAAATACCATATTTAAATATTCATAATTTGGATATAGAAAATAGAAGCAATTAACCTTGGTTTCAAAGTATAGAATATAGCACATAATGCTCTCTCAAGAAAATATGTAACTAAGAAAATACCTGTCTAGCAACCGCCAGCGGTCTCCAATTTTAGCATCAACATCATCAATTTCTTTTTCAAGTGTTTGGAGCATAGTATCAACCTGAGAAGCATATAAAACACCCAATGTTGTTAACTATTTCCAGTTTCAGAATATAAATCAGCTAACGATTAACAGATGATCTGCTTTGTTCTTTTGTTTTTTCAATTATAAAGTAGCATCAAAATTAAAAAGAAACTAGGTCATAGAGTTACCCTGTCAACAAGTGCTGAAGAAACCTTATCACCAATAGCCGCCTCAATAGCACCATCACTTTCCTTCCTTGCAGCTTTATAGGCCTTCTTAGCTTCCTGCTCATCTTCTGTACCTTCTTTCCCTACCATACTATCATAAAGTTCCATCTGTAAAGTGATAGGTTAGAATTGATTTTGTATGTAAAAGAAGCTGCGCATGATGAATAGCTAGTTGGTTTAAGAAAACGTTTTCTGTTTCAATTCCCTTTTTTCACCAAAATGTTGTTTTCACAATTTCCTCTCCAAATCTTTGCAAATAAGAAAAAAAAAAAAAACTAACGGACCCCATTGCCCAGAGGCTCCTCGTTATGCGAAAGGTAATGGAGAGGGATATTGTAAGCAGCCTTACCCTTGCATATGCAAAGAGACTGTTTCCGAATTGCAAATACGAAACAAAGAGAAAACAAAATGCTTTTTTATAATTATTAAAGAAAACAGGAAATATTTTCTCAAAGCCCTAAGAAAATGAGTGTTAACATGCTATGGGCTGAGCTTATCCTCTTATATGCTTATATCCCTACCTTATGTGCACAAACACAGATACAAGAAGGTGAACAGTTGTATTAGAGACTAACATATTCAGTAAAATCTCTCTCTCAGTACAAAGCTATAGAGAAAGCATGTTGAAAAGACAAGATCAAGAAGACAAGAACTGTACTTTAATTTCTGATTTTTTTATTGGGAAAAAATGGTGACAAATGTTAAATTCTAAACTTCTAACATAATGCATTTGTTTTATCTAGCAAATCATTTTTTAACAAATCAATGTTAAATAATGTGAATGCAGAAACATATTAAATTACATCCAAAAGAAAACTTTTCTTTGAATACCCAGAAAGTATTCATTATGCAATAGAATCTATACCTCCTTTCTAACAAGCCTCAAAAATTCTTGACGTTCCCTGCTCACCGACTGAAAAGTTATCAGACAAATGAATGAGTCCAAGCATTTATCAGTGCATAAAAACATTGTCTGGCAAAAAAGAAATTTACTTCCACTTCTTACAGATGCTGATGCTAAGACAGCTAATGCATGGCTGACCTCCCAGAGGTGCTCCTGTTTCTCCAATGTCTTTGTTTTTACCTCTCCTTGTATTTGTTTGGTTCTTGAAGCCTTCTCTTTCATACCCAAACCCCCTTCACTACCAACAACAGATTCTACCATTTTGGCCTGCTCTGCCTCCTCTTTTTTTTCCTCCTCCTATTAAATATTTGGCACCCATCAATATCAAATTAAAGCAACAAGTATACCAATAGCTTAGCAACTTCAACTAGAAAAATAGTATTTGTGGTGGTTCATATACAAAGTTAATTGGATGACAATCATTGAAAATTTCTCTTATATACTTGATTACAATGTGCTCCAAAAAATACAATGAAAAAGGAAACACTCAAACATAAAAATACTTTTTATATAGATGACTCATGCAGATTTTCACAATAAATTTATCTTTATCCCTCTCTTCCATTATCTCTTTCTTACTAGTAGACTTCACCATACATGCAAGTAGCATAACTGAGTTATTTATTTATACAACTTATGTTCCTCTCCCCACTAATTATTAACAAAATTACAGTGAAATGAAGCAAAGCTTTTACATAAAATGATAGGTATAAATGAAGCATAGCTTTTAAAAAGGCTACTTATGAGAGAAAAATCAACAATCCCATGGCTCCCTCCCAGAACATATATATAATCCTTAATAACAAAATACATAGTGCAAAAAAACCAACCTTGATTAGCTCCTCTTGCATTTCAAGATATTCCAACTTCCTCTTCCTTTCTGAAACAGAATCTTCAGACGGCAAAGTTGTCACCCCAACAGTATCTACAACCTCGTCTGGCAGAGAAGAGAGTGTAGCTTGAACAGCTTCCTCTGGTCTGACCTTTCCTGAAACAGAAAATGCTCTACAGAGAGAATGAGATGATCACACCTTTCCAGAAAATCCTTTAAAAATAATATTTCGACAGAGAAAATACTAAAATACCTAGAAAGAATTAAGAGGGAAGATGGCACAGAATGGTTGAGAGACAAATCCAGCCAGTCCCTAAGCTGCAAAAAAATATAACAATTTGCATCTCCCAGAAATGAGATTTGTTTCAACCATACAACCATATGAAGGCTGCTTTTATTCAGCATTACAAAATGTCTTCCAAATTCCAACTATATTATGTAAATGTTAACGTAAACCACTTTGTTGGAGATATTAGATCTTATGAACCATCCTAATACAGTTTTTTCTCTCCCAATCAACATTGATGATAGCATTTTCCATTCCTTTTGCATTTAAGAGCTATACCAACAACCCATTGTTTTTAGGACATTATTTTTTTATGAACACAACACAATATTATTCAAGAGTCTTGAGATTTGTTTGAGATATATTTGACATGTGTGGAGACTAGATCAGATGGAGGAGAAGTGGACAACCCTGTTGCTAGAGAGAAATTGAGAAAAACTGTTGGCAAAACCATTAAGAAGGATTTAGCGGTCAATGATTTGTCTATAGACATGATTCATAATAGAATGTTATGGTGTTGTTGATCCACATAGCCGACCTCACCTAGTGGGTAGTGGGAAAAGGCTCGGTTGTTATTGTTGTACTTAAAGCAGCAATTATTAAAGGATAAAGGTTCTAAAAATATCAACTATGGGAAGATAATGGTTCTGACTTCTGAAAGTAGGAAGACCAGCTTCTTGTTCATAAAAATTGCCAATGTTGCAACTTAACAGAGTTAGAGAGTTCAATGCCACAAATTCCACTGGATCATTTATGATTAACCTGCTGCTGCATTTCTTCCACTATTAGTAATCCAAGCAATCCTCGATCTCTACAAGCTTGACGAAGCTCTGCTTCTGAAAGAGATTCGACACCCTCAACTTGAATCAGTTTATCATCATTCTTGATCCTGCCAAAGGCAAACAATTTACATCTATTGACCCTCAAAACATTAATAAGGTTATTAACTAAATATGGTAAATTTAGTAAAAGAAATACTGTAGTTTAGAAGACACATAAATCTTCAAGTTTGGTGTGCAGTGCAAAATATAAGAAAAATTTGTGAAATTGCAAAAATCCTTATCTAAACAACCAGATACAAAGAAAATTTCACCATGAAGCATAAAATGAAAATTACCAGAGAAGAAATGAGCCATGCATATATAAAAAAACCAGAGTTTTAACAGAAAGGGAAAATGAATAAATGCATCTTACTCCTGTAATCTTTTGCGGAGCATGTAACGCAAATATGCATCAGTTCCATATGGGCTGATGCCCATATATTTACACATATTTACCAAGCGAGGCCTGTTCTCCATTTTCACAACCAAATAGCATGTTAATACAATAGCGGAATCCCAAAGTATGAGATTAATAACTGGAGAGCACAACTTGTTAAACATAAGCAATGGTAGAAGCACCAACCTGCTAATGTTATCCAGGGTGAGCTCATCATTAAATAATTTGGCAAATCCTAAGATTTCATCATTAGAAACTAGGGCACCTGTTCTGACCTATTTTAATAACATAATAAATACAAAATAATGATACAAGTATTGCACATATAAGGGGGTGTCTATAACATAAAACAACTATATCATGAAAAGCGCAGCTGACCTTGTTCATAAATTCATCAAGATCTTCTGCTGTCTTCTTCATTTCTCCACTTTGTGAATTCTGAATCTCCTTTGCCATTTCTTTTACAGTATCTTGAAGAAACTTGGCATATTCTATTCTTGCATTTAGCCTTCTTTTTAATGCCTCCTACAAGTTAAGCCTTCCCAACATTGAGTGATAATAAAGCACACTAGTAGTCAAGCATGTATTGTTTGACGAGTACAATAAAATCACCTGTTCTTTCATCTTGTCCTGGAAAGTGGAAGGCAGCATGTTGGGAAACAATTTAAGGAATACTGGCAACAATAACTCCATGAATGGAACTATGATAAATACAGCAAATGGAACTAGCCTGAAAATATCAGCTGTTGTCCTTGTGAGTTGCTGCCTCTCCCTTCTAGAAAGACTCTTTCCACCGGCAAGTTTCAACAATAATCTGGAGCTTATCCTGATATCAGCCCAAAGTAGTTTTGTACCAAACCAGTAGTGTTGAAGGGTAGATTTAAATTCATTCCACCAATGACGAAACTTCTTTGCCCAGTCATCCCTAGTCAATGGAAAATTAGACAAGTGTCACACAAACATTTATATTGCACACAAAAACAAGAGGTAGAAAATTTTAAACCTGCTCATTGCCATTATAGTTCTGAAAGCTGGACCAATTCCTAAAATCCTAGCCCATAATTTCCTTAAAATAGAATCAGCACTCTTCTTTGGTTCTTGCATTTGTTTAGCCTTAGCTTTTGCTTTTATGTTGCTCAAGCCTTCAACAGCTTCATCGCATTCCTCTGGTGAAGCTTCATTTTTCTGTTTAGTAGCTGATTGTTCACTTCCCTTGTAACTGCTAGCCAATCCAGATTGATCAGATGAAGCCGTGGAAATATTACGGCTACATTGGGATAACCACCCCAATCTTGAAAGATAAACTAACTCTATCTTGTCAGATCTAAATCCAGAACTTGATACTCTAAAGGAACTGTGCGAGATAAATCTTGAAGCTGCATAAGCTGCTAGATCATCTTTGTTGACAGTAAATATATTTTTTTCCTGTATATTTTCCGTAGTTGCAGATGGACAGAAGGAAAACCGGCTCACACCTTCTAATTCACTAGATTCCAATGGCTGAGCGTGCCCAACACTTGAGAATCCAAAAATAATGCGAGTAGGTTGACTACATAGGGGGTTGAAGAAGAGGCTCCTTCTCTTTTGCAAAATCACTCTTGAAGCCATAACAACAGATTCTAGCCTCCGATGTCAGTTCTCCCCAAACAAAACCTTAATAATTCAATGTTTCAATGCCATTATTACAAAGAATGCAAAAACTTATCACCTGCAAAGTGCAAGAGAATCTCCAATTATTTTTTGCAGCACATTCTGCAATTAGTCAATAGTAACACGGGCACGGGTTTGGTAATAGATTACTTTTTATTTTTTATTTTTTTAACTATCTTAGGAAGTTTACAACAACAACAAATAAAGAGAAACCATTATATCCTCAAAATAAGCTAATCCAAACATGCACTTTTCATATAGTCATGGGACGATAGAATTAAAACTAAATGCAACGCTATTCTGGCAAAAAAAAAATGACACTTATTCTAGCATTTTTCATACAACGAATAATACACATAGAAAATGCTATACATATATGTCTATATCATGTTCCTCGAGTTCAAAACATTCTTGAATTTAACCGGTCAGAACACTCGCAAACGCAGTATCCACTGAAATCAATCAGGAAATTATTCATTTACTTCGATTTTCGCAGAAATCCCAATCGAATCGAGTTCAGCTCATCAAATGCGAAACGCTGTGTCGTTCATGGAAGAGAGTCGTTTTCACGGCGAAATTATCATATCACGTGTTGGTTCACTTCACTTCACTCCACAGCACCGCCGCCAGAGGCGAATCGAGAGAATCGAGAACCGGAGAGGAAGAAATGCGCGTCTTCAATAATAGCTCAATCAATCGTGCAAGGAAATGATTATTTATGAGGACAGAACGAAGAAGCGAACAAGAACGAAACTCTGGGAGCTTCCAATCTCTCCATCAATCCATTGGTATGTATGAAACATTTTTTATTTTGACTACAGTGCATGTATATGTATTGCGCCCACGTTTTCAAAATTACTGTATTTTAACATTTTTCTTATTCCTCCTCTAATCAATGTTCAACAAAAATATTAGTATGTAAGATGAAATTTGGATATCTATAAATGCACTTTTTTTGAGAGAGAGAGAGAATCTATAACTGCACATATTCAAGATTGTACGTGTGAACTTAAATTAAATTGTCACGTATTTAGTTCAAAAATGAGAGATTTTTATTTATTAATTTGTAATTTTCTCTATGAATGGAAAAAATGTATCAGCATATTCTCTCAATTCCCTCACTAATGTACACGAGAGGTGGCTGGGCAGTTTTCACCTTTCAGGTTTTCAAAATTCTTAAACCGTATAGAGGTCACACTGTAGTAATACTAATCACCAGCAAAAACATTTTAATCAATATTTCTTTAACTAAACGCTACGACATCGATCCATCAATGATACAAAAAGACTGCAACATATCTCCTATGTAATTTTGGTGAGAAAAAATGTTCACAGTTATTATTTCACCATATTGGAAGATGCTTTTGGAAAAAAAAAAGCTCAATGCATCATATAATGGTTGAACTTATGCTTTGGGTTGGTGGCATAGAAATGGGTGAAGAGATAAAATTGAGGAAAAAATGTGTGATAAATATATTAACGATAAAAAATAAGAAAATATATATAAAAATTTTAAAGTTTGAAACTAATGTTTTAAAAACATTGTGTTTGAAAAAATGTTGGAGGTTATTAAAAAAAAATTTATCAAACAAATAAATAATTTTTTTAACTAGTGAATAAAATAAAAGTTATCTAAAATGTTTTGCCAAAAATAGCTCAAGACTATGTTTGGTTTGTTGGTAAATAGTGAAATAAAATGGATTCAAATAATTGAATGAGATGGATTGGAACAAAATAAAATAAAAATGTCATTCTAATGTTTAAAATCTTATAATGAAATAGAACAAAATTTTCATTCCATTTATGAAAAAATAACAAAATGAAATGAGTTGTAATTTTAAAATTCCTATATTATCCTTATTTTAAATTTATTATTATCTTTAAATGACTAGTGAATAGGATACACATTTATGGAGATAAAATAATTCTATTATATCAAGTACACCAAAATTTTGGGAGAATAAAATTAGGTTGAACAATGGATTGGAATGAATCATGATTCATCATTTTTCATTATGTTCCATTCTAATTTTTACAAATTCAATAATGGAACAACTTCCCTTCTACTTCATCCCTATCTAGTTTATCCTCTACCACTAATTCAAACATATCTTTAAGAAAACTCAAACTAACTCCCTAAAATTCTTTAAGATTTAATTTAAGTCATTAAAATTGTTTTTTTTTTTTTTCATTTTGATCATTAAACTCGTATTATAATTAAGTCCCGAACTAGGGACCATAATCAAGGGGAAAAAAGGAGTTAATTTCAATAACTTATATAAAATCTTTAAAAAAATCATATAAATATTTAAGTTTTCTTAGTTTCAAAGGCTAATATGACAACGGAATACAAATTTAGAGACTAAATTGCTCATTTACTTGATTATTAAATATAAATTTATGAATAATAAAAAAATAAAAAAAAATGATAGAAATCGAGACGTTACGAAGCTTTAGAGAAATTTTATAAAAATATTATACCTTTTCATGTTGGTCCCGATTAGTTTGAACACAATAAGTAAAAATGAAATTTAAAAATATATCTTAATTTTTATGTCATTGTATTTTGATCTTGGACCCTTTTGTTTGGCTAACAATGATTTGGAAACGATGAGTCAGACAAAGTTATTTTTGACGATTTGGTTGACATGATTTAAGAGAAAGTTAAGCTTGGCCAAAACGGATTGCACTACAACACATATCTCTCCATTTATTAGTGCATCATGTGAGTGATGTGTTAGAGTATTATTACTTTTGTATCCTCATTGGATTATCATGTTGATGGTTTCTCTTTTTTTACATACACACCAGGTATAATAATTTTTTAAAAATCATATTAAATTATCTTTTTTCATTTCATTCAAACAAAATAACTTTATTTTTTATTGCTCACTTATTTTTTTCTTAAACCAAACAACTCAACATTTTACGTTATTTCTTAATTTTCAAATTATTTCTCTTATATTTTTAATCATTTTATTTATCTTTTCACCACTAATTATAGCATGAAAATTTCATTTTGACATTAATTTAGTCCTTGTATGACGGGAGATACTTTAGGAGATTTTTTTTTCTTTTATCTCCACGAATTAACTTATTATTACTTCACATTTTTCACATTTCCTAAAACAAAAAATAAAGCAATTCACATTAACATCCATTGAGGTTTTTTTTAATGTAATTTTTCAAACATTAACAGGGTTGGTGTATAGATAGAAAAAAAAGTATTGGTATGTGTAATTTTTAAAAAAAATACTACATTTATTAAAACAAATAATAAGTGTGGCCGATGTAATATTTCAACTAATTTTAAACTTTTTTATAAGTTAATTTTTTTTTACTTATAAATATTTTAAAAAAACTTTAAATAATTTTAAATTTGAAGTAATACTTTTTAAAACACAAACTTCTAGATTTTGACTTTATATATATTTTAAATATTTATTAAATTTCATTTTTAATATTTTATTTAAAATAAAATTTTATTATTTTTATCTTTTATCTTTTTCCATTATTTTAACATATAATCATGATTCAATAAAATAACTTTTAAAATTTCAGCCAAACATACGTAACTAATATTGGAAGGGCAAGCCAGTAATTCCACGGGACAAAACCCTATATTTTCCTCCCGAAGAAAACCCATCACTCTTTCCCACTCTGATACCTCTCTTGGAGGAAGCAGCAGCGATGTCGCAGCAAGGTCAAATTCCGATAAACCCCATGGTCCCTCCGCAGAACCCGATGGCCACCATGCAGGTCCCCATGCCCATGCACATGCAGATGCCCATGCCCATGCCTTTACCCATGCAGATGCCCATGCCCCTCCCCATGCCGCTCCAGATTCCCTTCTCTGTCCAGGACACCGCCCCCTCCTCCGGGAAGCGCCGCCGAGACGAAGAGGCTCCCGGCACCGCCGCCGCGCCGGAGCAGTCGGCGGCGAAGCGCGCCAAGGGACAGGACGTGATATTCAGGATTGTCGTGCCCTCGCGCCAGATCGGCAAGGTCATCGGGAAGGAAGGTCATCGCATACAGAAGATTCGAGAAGACACCAAAGCCTCCATCAAAATCGCTGACGCTATTGCCGTAAGTCCTTTTAGTTTATTTATTTATTTATTATTCATTGAATGAATCTGTTTTGAAACAGAGATAAAATAAATTAGGGGATTTTATTTTTTGTGGTTTTTAAATTTAAGTTCAAATTCTCGGTAGAACTAATATGAAGTATTTAGTTTGGAGCTTGTTGATGTGTTCATTTTATGGTGTCTGTTTGGTAGGTGAGAAGCTGCCTGAAAGAAAGAAAAAAAAAAAAAACGAGTATGAGGGCAAGTTAGATTTTAGAACTATTGAATTGCTGTATTATAATGCAACAAGACGCTAATTATTGTATTCTATCTAATTTGGGGTTTGTGGGGATTGCATTAGTGCTTGCTATTTGTGGCATCTGTTTAGGGTGTGTTTAGAAAGCTGTTTCACTGCCATTGAATGAGCCTATTACGCATTCCAATGCACAAAGGAGGGGAGGGATTGAATTGGCGTTACGTTTAACTTGATGGATATGCAAACACACACTTAGTAGCTGAGAAAGCTGAGAGAAAAACAATGTGAGGATAACTTTGGGTAGAGCTATTTTCAATATCTAATTTGGGTTTAGGGCTTGTCAGGAGTTAAATTAGTGAATTAAGATAGTGGCAGGAGTGATTTTTTATTCTTTTTAGTTGCTACTCTATTGTTGTAACTAATGCTTGTTGCATGGTGTGTGGACATCACATTCTACCCTTTGGTTGGATTCAGTATAATGTAATCCGAGGCAACTGATTTCTCAGCTGCATCTCTTTTTTGAGAAAATTGGGAATGTTGTATTGTATTGTATTGTAAAAGTTGAAGCATGTCCACTCTTGACTGCAAACCCTACAACGATTGGATGGCTATTGCATATTTTGCAGATGATAACTATTGTGTAACTGTTACATAAAGTTCACCATTACTTAGGCATAGGTGAGGTGTAAAATATTTTCCCAAGCATGTCTTGCATACTAGGATCCAAAATAAAAAAGCCTTATCCTTGTCTGAATATTGTATACTTGGATGTTTATGATAACCAGAAAATAAATCCTACTCTATCAGGTCAACTTCATTCAGTTTTGTTGATTACTAATGAAGGGTTAATATATGGATTGAAGTGCTTAAATTTGCATTTAAGATAAATGTGTCTGGTTATTATTCAGATTTCAGACTAATTGGTGTTTACTAAATCAGAACTCATGTTTTCCTTTTGGGCAGAGACATGAAGAGCGTGTTATCATTATTAGTTCTAAGGACAATGATGAAAAGGTTACTGATGCAGAGAAAGCTCTTGAGCAAATAGCCCATTTAATTTTAAAGGTAAGACCATCCTGATCAATTTTTGCTCACTTGCTTTCTGTAATATATAATTAGAGTATTAGACATGAGCTTTGAAGATTGTTGTGACTTTTGATTGCTGATTTTGTTATCACCCCGTTTCATAATTTATTCCAAAAACCATGGGGGACCTTGTTTATTTTTTATTTTAAAAAATAATGTTTTATTATTGTCTGTCTAGCTTTAGAACTTGAGAAATACTAATGCTTGCCTTTTAATCTACTCTTGCCTCTATATATATTTGAACATTTTGGTAGATGCTTGAACAGGTTAGAAATAAGTTGAAATATGTAACAATGTTAGGAAGCATCCTTGAAAGGCATTCGACAATTGTAACATAAAAAGCTTTAGCTATAAAATACTATAATATGTCAAACCAAATATTTATTTATTTTTGTAATGATTTCATGTAGTATAATGTTTTATATACCTCATCATACCTATATGCTAACTTATAAAGTACCCCTGTATAGTATTATTTTGGAAACAGTACGTGTTCCTGTATCCATGCATCGTGATTTAAAACTTTTTTATGCTTGACTTTTTTATTATGTATGTCTTTTAGTAATCATGTGACCCTGTTGGGTGTTACTTTTGTTTGTCTCCGCTATTGAGAGGCATTAATATAGTTATGCTTCCATATAACAGGAAGATGATAGCAGTCTGGATGCGTCAAAAGTTATTGCAGGACACGTGGCTGCCAATACGATAAGACTTTTGATTGCAGGGTCCCAGGCAGGTGGATTAATTGGGATGTCTGGTCAAAACATTGAGAAGTTGAGGGACTCTTCTGGTGCCTCTATTACTGTTCTTGCACCAAATCAGTTGCCTTTATGTGCTTCTGCCCATGAATCTGACAGAGTAGTGCAGGTGCGATGTCTAAAATGATGCTCATGAAAATTTTTACTATGAAGAATTTTGGTTATTTCTGAAACTCTTGATGTAACCTTGCCTTCACCATAGATATTTTGACTTCAATATTTTAACCAAGATGACAAGGAACTTTAGTTTGTTTCTTTGAAATTTCATGTACTATGCGTGTTAACAACTTAGATGGTTAAATGTACAGATGGACTAACATAATATCTATGTTATTAATCTTTTATAATTTTCCTGAAATAATAACAATGATCATATTCTTTTGTTACTGCTTTATTTAATCCTGAAACCTGAATTTTCGTCAACATTCTTGTTGAAATTAGTTATCAGGAGATGTTCCTGCGGTAATGAAGGCTTTGGAGGAGATAGGTTGTCAGCTAAGGTCTGCTTATGAACTTCTGTATATACAGTTATATATTAATTCTGAACCTGGTTGTAGTTTACTTTTTAAAATTAGTTTGTCATTTTTGCCTAACATATATACCAACTCAAATTTTGTATAGGGAAAACCCACCAAGACAAGTCATTTCAATTAGCCCAACATACAATTATGCTGCCGTTCGACCATCCCAACCATATCTTGATCCAACTTCAGGTTATTTAATGTTTTCTATATCAGAAAGATGTTTGGCTGCCATTTAACAGTTATATCAAGTTTAGAATATTTTCTTACAATCACTTCATCTCTAGGACAACCAATCTTGCAGTTGATTATGTTACATTCGAGATGCTGATTTCTGAAACAATGGTTGGTGGGTTGATTGGCCGGTGTGGCTCAAACATATCGAGGATCAGAAATGAGTCTGGAGCAATGATTAAGGTTAGTTTTCTACTTCTTCCTGTCTTGAAGCACAGCAATAGCTTAAATTTGTGACTGCATCAAATAGAAAGTCAGTATCCTACAAAAGATTTTTCTTGTTGGATTCATGTTTAATTATTACTATACCGTTTTCTGCATAAAATTAAAGAACCCCTGGATCTGACATTTGCATTTAGAACCATGCAACACTTAATTGTAGGACATTGACACTGACACCAAAATGCTGGGCCTGAATTTTGTGTTTTACCTTATTTGTGAGAAACAAGATTTCTTGGATCTCCTATTAGCTTCAGTGTTTATATGGGACCAAACATACTTATAAAAGATATACATTAGTTTAAAAAAATACCAAGTAAGAGAATTGGGGATTCTACATTTCTTGAATGAATGATTAGTATGGACCCATTGATTTTCATACTACAGTTACTATTTATTAAACAGCATATAGTGTATTTGATCACTTGATCTGTTTTTAACATATATTGATAAATATAAAAAGCTAGAGTCTACATGTATAATATTTAAAAGAAAAATGAGGAGGGGCGGGCAACACTTGCCCCTCTAAAAAATAACATATATTGATGAATCAAATTTTGTTGTTAACATAATGATATTCTTATAAGTTCTAGAGCTTGGGTAATTGTAATGTATATTAAATGTTGGTTTGTAGATTGTTTGGTTTTTTTCAACTTAAATTCCCTGAACTAATTTTTATCTGATTTATATCTTCATCAATTGGAAAATATTGCAGGTTTATGGTGGTAAGGGTGAACAGAAGCACAGACAAATTCAATTTGGTGGTAGTGCTCAACAGGTGATCTTGTCTATTATTGATTTTTAGCCTTCTAATGTTCCTAGAAGGAAAAACAATATACTTTTGATGTTTGAGACATTTTTTGTTATTATTATCATTGTTGTTATTGTGTTTTATTTGTCTGTTTGACTGGTGCATTTGATCCCTTTGGTAGGCTTGGGGATTTTTGCCTGAACTGTGGGAACTGATTTGAGATTCAGCAGTGTACTGTTAAATCAGTTATACAAATTTTGCTAGTACTTGTTTACCCCAGCATGGTTCTAGTTTATGTTTCTCTCAAGTGAATGACTATCTTAGTAAGTGCATATGAATAATCCTTAATTGAATAAATTAATCATTTGGATTTATTTCTTTTGTGAAAGTGGGAGAGAGGGAGAGGCAAGAGCATCAGACAAGACAATTCAAAATATATGAACTTCTCAAATCATTTGTGTCTTTGTCCATGTCCTCCCTCCTTTTTCCTTGGTGTAGGATCTTACTTGAAACAAAAAACTGAAGAAGAGATAGGTTGTTCAGCTTCTATCAAGATACTAATATAATTTGAGATTTTATATCAAAGGCAAAGTGCCACTGACATGGAGTTGAAACTGTCGCATGCTCTTTTAGGCTTGTTTATTGGTTTTGGGCTGTTGTATTTTTTGTTGTTGTTGAAACTTGAATTTGGTGAACAGGTAGCTTTGGCAAAACAGAGAGTTGATGAATATATATACTCTCAGTTGATTCAACAGACTGGCACCCAACAGTCAGCGTAAGCATTAGATTTTTATGTTTGGATATCCATCCTTTTATTTTCATTCGTAGAATTTTGGTCACGTGAACTAGTACCTTAGTAATAAATGAAAATTGGGAGACTAGTTCTTTGTAAGAAATGGGAACCAATCTTTTAATGATTGAAACTTACATGTTTGGAAAAATATAGGGAGTAATATTTTAACAGTAAGGACCAAAGTTTAAAAGATTCTTGGTCTCTTCAGCTTCCAAAGATGACACCAAGAAAGCCAAAATCTCTAGTTCCTGTCTACTATGAATCCAGCTATGTTGCTTCACCTTGGGGTGCTTAATTGTGTTAGTAAGATTTGTTAGATGGATAGCGTTTGTTTGCCGTGTTAATTGTATTGGATATTCAGTTGCTGATGTTGAAACTTTTCTCAGCTTGTACCCTATCATTTGTTCTAATATAGTTGAAGGTATATATTTATTTTTTCTACATAATTATATGAATGTTTGTGTACAATGTAACACTTATGAGATGTTGGCATGGCTGTGATGCCATCTTAAATATTAAACTTCTTCCATAATATATAAAAATTAAAAATGATAAAAGTCTATTGAAAGGGTATGGTTGAACCATCAAAATCACTTTAGCTCTTACGTTTGCTTTGTTGGTTTTTGATGACGTGACATTTAATGACGCGGTATCTTCTGCTTCATATTGCTTATGAATGTTTACAGAATTTATTTTTATTGATAATAATATTACTTTTTATGTAATTTTCACGTAGTTTGTCTTTTTTTTTTATCTGGACATTAGTTGATTTTCAAAGTTCACATGGGTGAATGAGATAAATTTCACATCTAAAAAAAAGTTTAAATTTTTGCCAAAAAATTGGTAACAATAAATTTTATAAAAGGATTAATTTGTCATTAATTAATTAAGGAGATTATTTTAAAAATTAAAGGGCCAGTTTTAAAACAAAAATTAGTTAAGGGATCATTCATATATTTTTACCCAAAGAAATAATGAGTCGGTCTTCCCTCCGATTGAGATTAGTGGATACATTCTTTATCGAACGAGGTTTAATTTCCTTTTCTTACAGACACTCATTTCCTATATGACGTTTTCTTAAAAGTTAACTTTATGTATTTCTTTTAAATATTAAAGAATTAAACAGAAGGTTTATAACAATTAAATCAATATATCAACTTATTCCAATCCAAAAATTCCACTTAGAAATTAGAGATACATAAAAAATTAACTTATTTCATTCACATAAACTTTCATTAATAATTAAAAATCGAACATTGAAATAATTTAGTTTAGCCTAAAATTTGTCGGAGATTAAGAAAGCACCTCTAAAAGTTGATAAAATATAGACGAATAAAATTATAAATATTGTTTTCGCTCTCCAAATGGGATTTTTCAAACACTTGTCAAGAGTAACTAGTTTTAATGATTATATTGTTATTGTTGTTATTATTATTATTATTAATTTTTTTATAATAGTAGATAATTAAACCAATTGAAGACTTTAAGCAAATTTTGATTCCCAAACATGTATAAAAAAATATTGTGAGACATAAAATTCATTTTAATGATTTATATTTTGAAAGAAGCTAATTTTTAACTATAAATTGGAAAATTGGTGAAAGAAATCAACACACACACAATTATATATTTAAAAATCATCACATCCTTTAAGTTTCTCGAGAAGGGTATATCAAATGTTGTGTCAGAATTCAAACAACAATGTAAATAATATCATCAACAACCATGCCTTCCTTCTACTAGCTATCGTGATTTTGTATTTTCATCTCTGGTGCCACGATAACAACCACCCAATGGTATTTTGGTGAATTATAAAAAAGGACGATGAGTGAAACTATAAACTAAGAAAATTTTAATTAAAATATGCTAATAATGTGAAATTTTTTACATTGTAATTTTCAATCGTATGTTTAATAATATTTGATAAAGTTGTTGATTTTTTTTGTAAAGATTATTTTAAAGTCATATTTAGAACATTTTCTTGTGAGAATTGCTTATCAAAGTTCTTAAGCTTAAAAATTAGTTTTTATCTGGTTTCACTATTGAAGTCAGATTAGATTAGCCCTCATACTTTGTCCGGTAGAAACAAGTAAAAACCAAAAGAAAGAAAGTAAAAAAAAAAAAAATAGGGGGAAAATGGGGAAAGAATTGAGCTCACAATGCACGGTTAGACATAATTTATAATACTATAAATGATATGTAAGAACTGTTTCTCTACAAGAATATGTTTTTATCATTAAGAAAAATTGTGAGACCTATTAAAAAAATATAAATATGAGGAGTGACTTGTAAGATCTGTTATAAATTCTTAAAACATTGCATCATTCGAATAAAAAATATTAAAACTCTTAGGAAAATTTTAATTAACAATATATAAAAATTAAATTCAGTTTAAAAAATGGTGACATGATACAATATAGGTGTAACATGATACCCTCGTTTTAATTAGCAAAAGGAGATGATGTGAATCCAATACAAATACTACTTCACTCAATCTTCTGGGTAAGGTAACTTGTTTTCATTTTATTTTTATTGTTTCACTTTCAACCTTTATTTTAAATTTTTAAAATAAAGGTTGAGCCACGTATGCCAAAAAGACAAAAGGAAAAAAAAAATCTCACAGCTGTTACAGCGTGCAATGAAAAAGAAGATGGTAACCGTTATATGCCGAGTGCAGACCATTAAAAGATCATTGGCTCATGATGACGAAAGGCCAAAGTTTGACGTCGTTGACTGAATCAAGGTACCATGTGAAGCGCGGCTTCACGCTCTTCAGTGTTCCATTTTTCATTCAACGTATACGTAATAGTGATAAACTAATAATTAAGGAAAAAGTCTAAGACAAAATAATCAAAATTTTGAAATATAAAAAAAAGTTTGGGGGATTAAAACGGTAAGAAACCACAAACAAAGATTCAATATTCAACCGACGAATAATTGTATGCCCACAAGGCAAGATATCTGGTTAGTAAACCATAAGATTACGTTACATAATAATCGTAAATACCACACAACATTCTTCAACTATTGAAATTAATTTACTCAAGTAGTAGTGGTTCTCTTTGGGAAATCCATTTATATAATGACCAAATGGGTATATTTATTTTCCTTCTTCCGCTCCCATATCTCACCGTGAGTTAGATCATTTGTTATCTTTGACTTTTTTTAGGAGTATTGACTTTGACTTAAAGAGAGAAACTGAAAAATGGGGAGGAGAGAAATTATTTAGTTCTTATTTGGAGTTTTTTTGTAATATATGAAGAGATAAAATCTCAAGACAGAACTATTATTATCTTCAATCACATATTTTATGTTTCTATTAAAGTAGTGGTGAAATGAGGAAAATGAGTTTTTTTGTTTTTTTTTTTGTTTTTTACACTACTAAAATATCCTAATCAGTATTTATAAAATTAGACTGATTATTAAATTAATGAATGTAATTAATTTACTAATTCAATTATAATTAAATAAGTGATAATTGATTTTTGAACTTTATACATTATACTAAATTTTAAATCAATACATATTTATAATCTATTAATTAATAGGTTGCAACCAAAAAAAACTGTTAATTAATAGGATATCATCTAAGTTCATAAAATTAATTAAAATATCACTATAATACTAACCTCGTTCTCCTCTTTCCTTCGAAGGGATCTTGCTCGCTTTTCTCTATCTAAAGGGCTTGTCATGTATGATAACATCATTATCTTTTATAATAATTACTAAAAAAATGTATTTAAAATAATTTTTAATTAATTATACACAGTATATGAAAATTATAGTGACTACTAATTACACTTAATAAATTTAGACATAACACATTTAAAATGATGTCGTATTTTCAATTAAATCAATTTCTTTAATTCATAGGAATCAAATATAATGTCAAAGTACTTAATTAACTAAATTAGACTCTCTTAAATAATAATTAAATTAACAAAGCATTAAGCAATTCGTCGATCATTAAATCAAGCCGGCGAATTCTGATCCTACTAAACTTTTTTATTAATTTCCCCTAGCCTATTCCTATAATTAAAATATATAAAAATGAACAATAATCTAGCTATACATCATGTGAAAGAAAAAAAACAATAATCTAGCTATAAGCAGATGTTGTATGAATCATACATGTGTCCCAATCGAGCGTGAACCTTTCCTTATCTGTCCTGGTAGCAAAGTTGTTTCTTCAAGCTATGTAAGTTTACAATTCAATTTGTCCATAGTCTATTTTTTATCTATGTTTTTATACCTCTTTTCCTTTTTTTATTAGACCAATTATATATCATATTTTTTTTCTTTTTCATTTTCCACCCTCTAAAAATACATGCACTTCAAGCATTATTTTCTTTCACTTTAAATTTATATATGGGTAGTTATATATAAATACCATGATATTTAATGTATTATATTAACGACCATTATTTTTCTTTTCTTATTATATCATACTGTTTATCATATTTATATATTTATATCTCTTTTTCTTTCTTTTTTTTGGGTATAGTTCGTAGACATTTATATAAAAAACGATCTTATTCAAATAAGATAAAACTATAATAAACTACAATTTTAAAAAATATTTAATACAATTATATATTCAATTTTTTCTAAATATTATATAAGATAATGATATTCATACATAAATTCTTGATAAAAAATTATCCTCAATAATAATAATGTTAACCAACTCAAACAAAATTATATCCCTTAAAAAATAAATGTGTAATAGAAAAAAAAAATTCATATATATATATATATAATTTTTTAGTCCGAAGATAAATGTAATTTTCTAAGTAATTTGACCACTTCTTTTGATTATCTTCTCTCTCCTCTAAATATAATAGAATCTAGAACTTTGAATCGAATTAGGCCCAAGTCCCCAACTTACATTCACACTGAACAACAGCAACAAATGCTCTCACTTTCACTTTCACACTCAGCCACACTCCCTCTATTTCTATTTTGTAAGAAGACAAACCAACCCATCCCAATCCTCCATCAGATCTCCTTTTTTCAGCTCTCACGAATGCTGGTGCCCAAGAAAACAACCCAAACCCAAAACGCACCCGCAACGCAGAAAACGGCGTCGTATGCAACCCCCAAATGAAGTGCAAGAAACATACCTCAGACCTTAGCAGCACCGTCGGCGTCTGCGCCTCCTGTCTAAGGCAACGCCTCATATCCCTCGTTGCCGCCCAGGCCCATGCCCAAGCCCATCATCCTCAGGCCCAATTAACGCGACTCATCTCACGCGCCTCCGACGATTATTCCAGAAACTCAGACCCTAACCCTCCCCCACCGTTAATCTTCCCTCGCTCCGTTTCGCCTTACGTCTCTCGCCGGAAGTCTGACTACGCCGCCGACTGCCACGACGACCGCCGCGAGAGGCTGTTCTTCAGCACTCCGCAGCTCGGTCCCACCTTCTGCCCCGGTGATTCCGCCTACCACGCCGACGCGAAGTCGTTCAAGAAACGCTTCAACAAGTTCCCCATATTCGCGAAGATTTTCAGGACCAGATCGGAGAAGTTCCAGTCGGATCCGTCGTGCGAGCAGGCCTCGCACGCGTCGCCGTCGTGGTTCTCGGCGTTTTTCCCCACACGCCGGAGGAACAAGGATCGGAATGGAACGACGGAGGAATATTCTTCCGCCGCTGCGCGCCGGCGGTACCGCCCGTCGGATCGAGGAATGTCGCCAGTGACGACCGAGGATTTCGGCGACGAGTGCGATCAGTCGCCGTCGGGAAGCGGATACGTCTCGGAGGCGTCTCCGTGGTGGCGGAGAACGCCGACGGTGGCGCCCTCGGCGCGGCGGTCGAGGATAGGGCACACGAAGAGCGCGTCGGGTTCGGGTATGGCGCTTTGCCTGAGTCCCCTAGTTCGAGCGAGTCCGAACCGGAGGTGGAACCACAAGGGATTGCCGCCGGAGACGGCGGAGGTTAGGGCTGCGGCGGCGAAGCCTCATCTCTCCGCCGCGGCGTCGTTTTACGCGAACCGTTCCAGGAAGCTTGCGGATTTTGGACGAGTCAACCATAACCGTTGATTTTGTTTACCTTTCATATGAGCCGACCCGACCCCCTTCCCGGTGAATTTTCATTCTCATTCCATATGCTTTCAGTTTTGTGTACATTCTTCATTTCATTTCTTCATCATAAAGGAAAAAAAGAAAAAAGAGAAACATATATATTTTTTTTACAAATTTTCTTTGTACACAAATTCTTCCCTACGTGAAACACAAAGTCTAGTCTTATTTTAATTTTTACTGATATGCTAGTTGACATTGGTGTTATTTTGCAATTACATATAATTACTTATGTGATGTGATGTTATATTGACTTTAATTGTTTGGGAAATGTGTATGGGATTAATGTTCTTGGGAATCTACACCTATACATTTTTTTCAGAATGCTAGCTTAGCTGGATTGAGACTATTCCATTGTTCATTATTTATTTACCTTCTCAACTGACAACTGAGCGCTTTCAATTATTAGTTTTGACCCTGTTCTTAAAATTTAATTAATTGTGTACTAATAAATGTAAATATAATTAGTTCAATTGGAGCCAATTTATGAAATTGTAGCTAATTAATTAATACTAGAATTTAAACACTTAAACAAAGAAATACTGTAATTTTTTTATAACTTTTTTAAATAGTTGCTTTTATTATAATCTATCTTTTCTTAAAGAGAAAAACATATCTCTTTGATAAAGGTCATTTTGACACTCCGAACTAAAAATAGTGTCACACTCAAACATCATCAAGACACTAAATTTTCTAAAATAAAATATATGTTAAAATTGATACTTAAATCCATCTGCGAGAGAGATGATCATATTTAGCATTTCATTGTATATTGAACAATAAGATACAGAAACAAAAAAAAAATTGACATTTTATGAGAATTTGAATAAAAAGGCGTTTAAAAAGTCAATGTAAAAGCATTTAATGATAAATATAAATATAAAGATAATAATTTCATCATGATACGGAAATTGAGTCTAAACTAGATTAAATGCATACTTGGAATCGTGTCAATAGAAGAAGTAGCTCACATCAATAACAATAAGTTGTGTTTAAAATCGAATTAAATGCATGTTTGAAACTGAGTCAATGAAAGAAAAAATGCACATCAATTATAACTCTCATTCTGCGCTAATTTTTGCTTAAGGTGAGATATGGAGGTACTTCCAAACACACTAAGGAGTAAGTTTAAACAAGAGTAATAAAAGAATAATGAACTTATTAGTGAATAGAAGAAGTATAAATATAAAAAGATTGATAACAAACTCTTAGTTTTCACTGTGCTACAAAATACTATTTTTTTTTAAAAGAAAATAAACTTTAAACTTA
The DNA here is from genome assembly GCA_007407185.1 of Glycine tomentella. NCBI lineage: Eukaryota > Viridiplantae > Streptophyta > Magnoliopsida > Fabales > Fabaceae > Glycine > Glycine tomentella. Next base: position 182,160 of record PYAF01000504.1, on the reverse strand, counting down.
ACAACATAATCGTGATCCTAATGGCTAATGGAATACTGAAAAGAAGCTGTTGTATAATGTATTGTTGGTGGATGAAAAAGCAAGAAAATTGAAATTGGGTTGGAGCAAAAGTGAAGATAGTGGTGAGGAGCATAATGAAAGGATTGTGCTCCCCACTTGAACTGTAAGTCAATAGGTGAAGTGGTGGGGGCATTGGCGTTGAATCTGAAATGAATGTTGCGGTTTTGTGGTGCTGAATTGGAACACATAAAACCATTGCAAGTGTTGGTGACGCTCATAAGTGGGGCCCACACCATTTAAGCACTTTCTGCGGCTAGCTTAATTCCCCTTCTCTACCCCTTTTAAATGCATATACTGGTTATTTTACTTTATTTGGCTTTGTAATTAATATTTTTTTATACCACATGTATTTTTAACTGAATTATTATGGACTTTAAAACTCTTTTTTTTAGATATTTAACAAGAATACACCTACTAAGGACTTATATATATATATATATATATATATATATATATATATATATATATGAGATATCTGATTAAGTTAAAATATTATTACATCAATTAATCCATATGCTTTGATGATAACTAATTATACACTATTTAATATAGACTGCGATGGAGTATGGGTTGGACTCGGTCAGTCTTTTTGGTGGAATCTTCTATTCATTTTAGGAAACACGCACGACTAGTCCATTTGTGTGTTTAGAATTTTATGATTATTTTAGTGAATCTGTTTTTGTTATTAACAAAGATACGTGAGAAGGTTCAGTGAATTGGTTTGAATAGAATGAAATGAGGTAATGATCACACACACACAAAAATAGAAGGGATGTTATCTAGAATTTGATTTGTATCTATCTATCTATTTATACTTTTCAAATTATTTTGAGAAAAAATATATTTAATTATAATTGTTAGATTAAAATTTATGGTTGAGAGAATTAATTTATTTGCAAAAACTTAAGTTTAATTATTTTATGTATTTGCTAAAAAGGTTTAATAGTAAATTAATTTATTTTCTCCCGATTCCTGTTGCAACTTAAGCTAGGAGTTAAAGAAGAGTGTACTAAATTATTCAGCCACTCATAAAATAGTACACTACAATTAAGATACTAGTGTACTCTACTTTAATATAGACTGGTGAATCATTAAATACATCAAGTGATAGGTTTTGCTAAAGGTTTTTATTTATAGTGTCAAAGTGCAACTAAATGTAGTTGGGATGGTGAAAAAAGGAAAAAAAAAAGTGTTTTGAGAAAAGAAAAGGATTTTTCAATCTTTCTTGTGTGATTCTTTTTTAGTTTATTAGGATATATGGGGTATGTCTCAATTGAGAAATCAATTTTGATGTAAGAATAAAATTGTTAAAATATTTACCTTAATATATATGGAATAGAACTGGCAGATAGTCAAGGTTAGTTGAAGAATTATGTTGAGATAATCACTGAACACTTCTATTAATTCACTTGTCATCCCATTTTTATTTAGTCTACCTTTCTCTTTTCTTCTTTCATTTAATCTTGTCATTCATAATCAACTCCTTTTCAATTGAGAATACCACCATGCTTACGCCATGATATAATTTGCACCACTGAATTTGGTAAATTTCAACCACCTACTCTCAGTAAAAGTAAATGAAATTTAGAAGCAATAAATAGCAACAGCAATTCGACTATTCGAGGTTGTAACAAATTCCAACAATTCATCACTCCAACCACTTTTAATTCCACCAAAATGCACTATACCGAAGGCAAAGTGACTAGCAAATAAAAATGGTTTCCTAGAGTTGGAACAACAGAATTAGCTTATCTTTTAATTGAGGGCCAAAGATTAATTTTTTGAGATACTGAAATTTATTTGAAGGGTTAATAACCTCTATTAATAAATGTTTTTTCCTATATACAAATCAGAATATTGAACTCTTAATCACATACTTAAAAAAACATGGTTATTTGCGGACTATCCTACACCACGCTGGTTGTGGCTTCTCTTTCTAATGTTATCTGAGTACATAAGTTTAACTGTTTTTGCTTTTCAAACATGAACAATCATCATACAATTCATTTTTGAACTGAGGAATATAAAATATAATCAAGGTCAATTGATGAGTATTTTATATTTACTGAAAATCAAAACCTTCAAACTGATCAATCTCTATTAGTAATTGCATCTATATATTCTCAAGAACAACTAGAGGTTTTTTAGTGAAGTCCAAAAGAATAATGTACATAATGCATTTGACACGTCTATCAACTTAGGCTTCAATCTTGATCCTTATATTGTCGGGGAAAAAATAGTTTCTATTACTTATTTAGGAAGCGAAATAAAGAAGCACATGAATGCTGCAGATGCCATGTCTGCCTATGGGAAACATACGGATACTATGGACAATATAACACCTCTTGCAATAAATTTGCCTTCCCATTCTTGAAATTTTTTCCAAAGACCACCAAGCAAGAATACTGTCAAGAATCATGATTGCAACATGGCTGAGTTTGGGTTATTAATTCTGCTGTCACAAGTCACAACACTAATCTGCAACAAATCATAGGGACTTGAACAGGCTTCAGTACCATAGAACATTTTTTGCTAGTCTAGCATGAATTCCCCCTTTAGTCCTTCTGTTTCCTTTTTACTCATGATTTATTGTATGTTCCATTAATCATTAGAAACCTTATTAACATTAGCAAACTGACAGATTCAGTTTATTTTTAGCTTCATCCCTCCCTTGTTTTGTCAAATCAGATTATCACAGCCCACCAATAACATTAATTCTTTTGTAAAGACATAGTTCACTCAATTTAGTCTTCAACACCACCCTAGTTCCTCCTCTCATTTTCTGCAGCAATTTGCAAATTCTGAAAGAGAAAAAAAAGTGCTAGGTGCTAGCTTCAAATTATGTCTATATCTTTGAATTCTTTTCAATGTTCTCACTTTAGCATTGCAGAATAGCTAGGGCACCCTACATCTGCAACTCTAAAAGAAAATTGTCAATACTTGTAAATTCCACTACCTTATAAAAATGCCATTGATTTCTATGATGCTCGCTGTTATGGAAAATATCATATATTGCTAAGGCAACAATTTCAACTGCATCTGCCACAATTTGCACTAAACTCCCAGAATTCATCTACACTGGCTTATCGGGACCTGTTGTACCAATGTTTTGGAATATCATTCCCTCTTGATTATTCTGAAAAACAGAAAATAAATATAGAATCACAAAATGCAATATTGGAAGAGGGGATATTCCAAAATAATTAGTACTCTAATTTGGTCCCTAGTTTCATTTCTTTTGTGCTTCTAATCTATATCTGTTACAACTTGCAAGTTCACATTATAAACACATTTGGTCTTTGTGATTCGTAACCAATTCTTTTCAAAAACCCATTAAAATTACCTTATGGCATAAGGCCAAGGCTTGACCACACACTTCAACCAAAGTTTAATGGTTATGTACCGTAAGAGTTTTTACACTGTCTAAGTTTTGTTCCAAACATTAATTCATTATGAATTTTTTATATAAAGATAAATATATAAATAATAGATACGTTTTACTTAAAACTGCATTCCGAATTTCGCATAGCTTTTTAATTTATTTCTTTGTAGTCATAACGAATTAATATTATTACAAATAAATAATCTATTTGGAAAAAAATATAGCAAGTAATGATGATAACATTGCTTTTATGCTTGTCTCAGTCTCACAGAAGCGTAATCCTTTACACACATTAGACAAAAGAAAAATGAGATATTCATCGTGGATTAAAAAATAAGAGAGAGAAAGAGGAATTTGGTGGTGGGAATGAAAGGTGGGGATTAAACTTTTTTTTTTTTGTAATAGGATTAAACATATGTAAGGTCAGTAAAAAAAAGTAGATTTATCAATAATAATAAGATGGAGTTTGGTATATAAATGATTTAACATTTAAATAATGTTATAAATATAAAAGATTTGCTGATTAAGAAAAGAGAATATAAAATATTCTTTAATTATTCTTTTGTTTATATAAATTTCTTGTGAAAATTAGGGGATAAATATTAGAGAAATTTACAATAATAATTTATGAGTAACTATAAAAGTAAATCTAATATCATATCATCATCTTACTCATCAATCATAAAGTCAAATCATTGGATCTGATACTAATTGTTGGAAAATCAAAGAGGATAAAAAATAAATAAGTACTTTAATATTTTGAATTAAAGTGTGGTGTCAAATTTAATTATATGATTACTTATGATATATTAATGTAAATCTCCCAATTTTACTCCAATTGCACAACAATATTCAACGGTAGAATTTTAGGAGAATTGTTTTAAGATATATTTATTACTTAAATTTTTAATAAAGTGTTTCTTTTCAACAAATTTATTTTCACAAGTTTAGTCACTTTACAATTTATTTTAGATTAATATTTATACATTAATGGTGTAAAATAGTTTTATATCATCATTTAATTATATATGATTATTTAAATTATATTAAGATAATTATTTTAAAATTTTATGAAATATAATTAAATGATTTTGTGAAACTTTTTTTTACACTCAGTATATAATATTTTTTTAAAGAAAAAGTTTAACAAAATTATTAAATGATACGAAATGAAAGCTGCACGAATAACATGGAATGAGTAATGATGCAGTGAAATAAAATCATCAATTTCTTTTCATTCTTTTTTTTGTTTATCACTTGCCCAAGTTTTCCGTCAGCTCACACAAATTTATACAATCAATGTTCGTATCGAATATCAGAATATGTGCACGTATTGCACTATGTAGGAAAAACTTTACTTATCGTTATTCACAAATTATAATATAGGATCAGATTTATGATTCATATTAAGGATACACAGTTGTCATCAGCTGATCCGGTCACCAAATCGAACTATTGACTCTGATATCATTTATAATAAAATCGAAGGGATAAATATCGGGAAGATTTACACCAATGATTCATGAACAACCATATAAGTGAACCTGATACTACATCGTCATCTTACTCATTCGAGCCGGTCACCAAGTCGAACTATTGGCTCCGATACCAATTATTGTGTAATCGAGGGAGTAAACACCACAGAGATTTACTCCAATGGATTATGAGCAACCACATAAATAAACTTGACACCATACTTTAATCTAAAATCTTAATATTCAAGTTTATAAATTTTGTTTTTACTTGTATGGTTGTTCATGAACTATTATTATAAATTTACGTCTTTCGATTTTCCAATAAATATCTCATATGAAACAAATACTAAATAATAAGTAATGTTAAAGAAAGAAAACAAAATCTCATCCTTCGTGTTCAGTGTAAAAGATGTCATTTGATCCACCGATAAAATAATATTTTGTCACACCGATAAAATAATGTAATTATAAACCTCAATTATATACAAGATGTTCATGAGAAAAGTTAGAAAAATAATTGTTAATGTCGACAACGGGAACTTTAACATTTAAAAGAAAAAAACATATATCATGATGTTGTCAAGATCAATCACTTGGGAGATGTATTACACATGGAAAAAAATTATTTGTTGTCAACATGTGACAACTAGGCTTATCACAAATGCGCAATCAAGATTGAACCTAACTTTTTCGAATTGGACAACCCATTGATCCTAACTCAAACCTCATGCAATTGCATACTCACCTATGTCAATTGATGACCAATTAATGTGATGTGTCATTGGGCCAAACCCAACTCTCTCTCATCCACATCTACAACTCCTCCATTAACTTCCGGGATGAGCTACATACACCATTACTTTTTTTTATACACCATTCATGAACAGTGTCTTTTCAAAATTACTCTTCGCTTTTTTAACGCTTTTATACACGGATACGTAATATTGATACTTATGGATTGAAGAATCCGTAAGAATCTTATGGATCAGCGAATCCGTAAGATTCTTACGGATTCGTCAATCCATAAGATTTTTTTTTTTACATGTACAGATTGGGCAATCCGTAAGCCCAATCCGTTTATTTTTTTTTTTTTTTTTGGAAAGTTAAAATATATTTTCAAAAATAATGGTGTGTACAGATATCAAACTTGTGACCTTTAAATTATTAATACGATGCTCTAACCAACTGAGCTAATAGACCAATTATGTTAAAAATTAATCGATGTTGATATATATCACTAAATTTATTTAATTTAAAATAATTTATTATGTTAAAAATATGTGTATTAAATATACATTGAAAAATTTAGTGTTATATGTAAATTTAACATATATTTTTAAATATGTTTTTTACTTCTACACTTTTTGTAAATTTCACTTTTAATTCTTGAACAATTTTTTTAATGTTTTTTATCCTTATTTTTGTAGCTAACAATTTATTTTATATCATTAACTAATTTCACAGATATGTAAATTATATGTTAAATATATCATTTAAAAAATTTAGTGTTATATTATCAACATTAATTATTTTTTAACATAATTGAGTTATTAATTTATTATTTTTTAATTTACAATAATTTATTATGT
>PYAF01000504.1:158476-175554 GCA_007407185.1 Glycine tomentella | reverse complement strand
AAAATAAGGATAAAAAACATTAAAAAAATTGTTTAAGAATTAAAAGTGAAATTTACAAAAAGTGTAGAAATAAAAAACATATTTAAAAAATATATGTTAAATTTTACATATAACACTAAATTTTTCAATGTATATTTAATACACATATATTTTTAACATAATAAATTATTTTAAATTAAATAAATTTAGTGATATATATCAACATCGATTAATTTTTAACATAATTGGTCTATTAGCTCAGTTGGTTAGAGCATCGTATTAATAATTTAAAGATCACAAGTTTGATATCTGTACACACCATTATTTTTGAAAATATATTTTAACTTTCCAAAAAAAAAAAAAAATAAACGGATTGGGCTTACGGATTGTCCAATCCGTACATGTAAAAAAAAAGTAATGATGTATGTAGCTCATCCCTTAACTTCCCCGTTCTCTCATTATTCGAATTCTTTGACAAGTATTTTCGTTCTTTTTAATTATATTATAGATATTATAAGTGTGAAATATCTTCTGATTTTGTTAATAATTAATTTTTAATGGGAATCTTAGTTGAACAATCTTTAACAAGAATTTTTTTTTTCAATCACATTTTTCTATTTATAAGATTTGGATTAAAAAATTTATTTAGAAAAACCCAAACTTCATTTTTTAATGATATTATGGGTGCAATTTATCTACTGAGTTTATTGATTGATAACAAATCATCTTTGAGAAATCTAATTGAATCCTGTTTATAGTTAAATATCTCATTCCAACTATTTTTTTTTTCATATATAAAATTTAAATTCAAGATTTTATTTAAAAATTCAAACTCAATTTCACTTATACCAATATAATGTAACGTTAGTACCAAAATATTTTCATTTAGGACAAAACTTGCACGCAAAATTTCAAGTACTTTTAACATTGTTCACTAATTAAAAATAAAAATAAAAATAAAGTTACACATTAATATTTTATGTTAGCCTTTGATATAATACTGTGAGTTTAGTGTTTATATATTGATAATATAAAATAGTTTTATGTTATTATTTAATCACAGATTACCTTTGAATTAGATAATTATTTTAAGAGTTTAATATTTAATTATAAATCACCATTTGAATTACTATAAGATAATTATTTTAAAAGTCAACAAACTTATGATAAATTTTAATTAAATGATTGTGTAAAAGTTATACCTTTTTTCCTCTTATTTTTTAAGTCATATTTATCATATATATATATATATATATATATGATATGTTATGATTGAATTGGGAGTGCATAATCATTTTCTCTAATATTATTTACACAAAATTACTGGTGTGAAACTCCACTTCTCAAAACGAACACTTAAAAGAACTACATTTAAGTTTGTACTTATATTTACCCCCATGAACTGGGTTGAAATTGCTAATTAAATAGGGCTAATACAAACAATAATTTTGCTGTAGCCTTATTGATATTGAGAAGCAAGAAAAATATGAATAATAACGAAATTAAATTAAGATTACAATTATTTTCTTTAAATTATGTTTCATAAATTCATAATTTAGATATCGATAGGCTTATAAAATATAATTTATGTAATATTTGACAAACTAGTTTATCGTAGGCGTAGCAGAGCCATAAACGGAATATTTTACAGTCTTGTTCATGTATTCTGGAAGGCAAAGGAGGAAAACCCAGAGAAAAGAAAAATAACTAAATTTGAAATGAATTAAGTGAATAATTCACTTTAGCGAGAAAAATAAGAGCTCACGATCATTAATGAAAATTGAAAAGGGAAAAGATAAATAAATTCATAATTTATTATACATGTGCGTGTGGTGATATTCATTGGTAAGTTTCTTATGAATGGTTGAAAGTTCTAACTAGATTGAACAACTGCCAGGACAATGTTCTTTATAAGTTGGCCGCATCATCAAAAAGAGACGGCTTCATAATCTGTAGTCTGTAGTTGTTAAAGTAATGGTGAAACTCAAGTATTTTTAGCAATTCAATTGGATATCATAGCGCAAAGAAGTTTGACATTGAAAGAGGATTAAATTAGATCAATAATGAAAAAAATTGCAAAGACAACTTATATCAATCTTAAGACTTCCACCAATCACACAGAGATTATTCAACTTATTACAATTCACAAAAGCCATAAAAAATATATTTGGAATCAGAATATTGGAGACTTCCAAGTTCCAACCAGTCCGAGACACCAATAAACTTTTCATTTCTTAAATGAGAGAACAATAATCTAGAATGACTAATAACTTCATAACTATACTACCTCACAAGTTCCGTGAGATTGAAGGAAAAATAAAATCTAAAGCTAGCAAATGGTGTACTAAAGGATTTAAAGCTAAAAAGAAAAAAAGAAACTTCGACAAAGGTATGACCAAATTGAATATTCTCAACATGAAGAATCATTTTGAGACTTAGTAGCAGCTTGTGCATGTCTTGTCTTTGAATCATCAAGATAATTCTGATAAATATAAGAGGCAAAACCCCATAGAGCCAAAAGCATAGAAATTATCTTCACCCCATTCATCTTATCATGAAAAACTATAACAGCAGCAATGGGAGTTACGGCTAAAGAAACCGTGCTTATAACATTGGAGTATAGAGAAGACACTAGGAAGATCAAGCCAACAACACCAACAGAGCATACCTGCCAGGCTATTGCAGTCCAAACCAAAGTCATAACATAAGCGACATTTCCTTTTTGAAAACCCTCCATTTCTCCATGCAAAGTACACCATTCCCCACTTGCAAATAGGCCTATGACGGAAGCACCAGAGGCAACAAGTGATGTGTAGATTTGCATTTCCAAAACGACAGAAAATGTTTCCTTCTTCAGAACCTTCTCAAAGGTCAGCTGCATGAGGGAAAGCACAAGAGAGTACACTGCAGAAGCTCCAAGGGTACATAGGAAACCAATAATGTACTTTCCCTTGGAGAAACCAGATGGTTCATCTGAGTCTTCGTTTACAGCAAGGAGTGCAGCAGATAAAGTGAGAACCACTGTAGAGTTTATAATCAAAGCAGTGAACTTTTGAGAATTGATAAAATATGAGAAAACTGCATTAAAAGCTAACTGTGATGCACAAATCAGAGAATAGGTAGAAGCCGAGAGGTATAAGAGTCCAGTGGAGTACATCATATTGTCAGCAGCAATTAAAACTCCAAGACCAAAATATATCAAAAGAATAATTTTGATGGAAGGTGAAGCAGAAGTTGAAGCCTCTGGAGGTGAAGGAATTGTAAATAATGGAATGAACAAGATCGGGAAGGCAGCAGTTTGAACTAGAGTAGCCATCCATTTACTATTTCCACCCTGATCATAATAAAATCTTCCAAGGATAACAGCAGCAGATTGGCCAACTATAAGAAAGGCTATGCTTAGTGTCACAAGACACCACCATTGCCATCGCTTATATTTATTAAACGCTAATTCAGACATCGTTCCAGGTACGATCATCGGTTCTTCATTATCTGAAATTTGAAGCAACATTAAAGTTAGTGTCTTCTTTAAGTATTTTAAAAGAACCAATAGAGCATCCAAAGAAACAGTAAATGCTAAAAAGGCAATCCCATTTAAACTCAATATATAAGTACAGTATTAGAACTCTGCACATAAGTTAGCATTTGAATATGGGTATATCAATATTCAATCACATGGAAGAATGATTTCATATAGTATATACTAATAAAGATAAAGTAAATCAAATCTTTCAAACATAGTAAACCAATCCCAAACTGGCTAAGATCGGGTACATGGATTATAAAATGCCATTGGACTCGGTTAAAAATCAAATTCCATGTGATATTATACAATTGGTTCTCAAATTGGATTTTTTTATTATTAATTAATTTAACGGCAACTTGGCAATGTGGATTTGCACAAGTCATCAAGGATCTAAAATGAATTCTCATCTTCCCATTGGATGGCAACTAGATTCCCCCTAAAGCCACTAAAATCTTGCTCTGTGGACAACTCTCCTGAGGGGGATGCTCTAACATCCAGAGGGGGGGGGGGGCTAGATAAGTAGCTGCGACTAAGTAAAACTGTCCTTGAATGACTCTATATTCGCAGTCCACTAGTCCCAGCCTGTCATTGGTGCCCTGACCCTTATTTTACCACTTTTTCTTCCACCAAATATGATTGAATGTAACTTCTACACTATTTTGCGCATGTTTGGATTTTAGTTGAGAGAATTCAAAAGTATTTTTACTCCTAAAGTAACAATTTCTTATTGCTTCATATTGTGCAATACCCAATTATGCATTAGATTTCATAAACTTACTTTCCCAACTTTTATCCAAACATAGTCAAAACATCGATGGTAACATAAAAGCATCCTAGAAATATACATAAACCAACCGAAACTGAAGATAGCACCTCTCATCCATACATACATACAAAACTCGCTAAAGGTCAAACATTTGAGAACAATCAAAACTACACAGGGCGAGAAATATTAATAAACACGAAAAAAAATCTGCATACCCGTTTCCCTTAAATCTTAATGACTCAATTATAAACAGGAAAAAAAAAACGAAACTAATAACACGGAAAATCAATGATTGAAAGAAAACCCATATCTTATTTTCTATTATCTATAAAGTTTGAAATACAAATAAATGAGATAAAACAGACTGAGGTACCCGTCATGTTGTTGAGAAGCTTTGGGGCGATGACGAGAAGAAGTTAAGAGAGAGAAAGGTTTTTAATTTTGACTTTTGAAGAGGGTAAGGGAAGAACATGATCATCAATGAATGAACATGCGATGGTACTTTAAGTTGTGATGAAACTGAATCGAATAAGATTCAAAGGTTTAGATAGGGAGTGGAAAATGGCAATTCTCATTGTTCTCGCACGTGACACAGTAGAACAAAAGAGAAGAAAGCCAACTTAACAAACAGTTGTTGTTGTTGTCTTGTGTGCGAATGGAATTATTACCCACACCGTTCTTTTGTATAGTTTGGTATTCAACACCGTGTTTTGTCGGTCGATAACTGAGACCTAGAATAACTTTTTAAAAAATAAATTACTTTAAGATTATGTTTGAAAAAAATAATTAAAAAACTAGTTAGAAGTTAAAAATTAATTAGTAGCTGGAAGTAGTTACTAAGAAACTGAAAAACTAATTTATAATATTATAAGTGCTAGATAAAGTTAGTTATGTTGAATTAGTTAGAAAAATGTAAAATAATAGAAAAATAATTAAGTTATGATTTATTTTGAAAATTTAACAAGAAAAATGAAAGATATATCTGTGATAAAAATAAAAAGAAATATAAAAATAAAAATTAATGTTTTAAAAAAATTTATTTAAATAATATTTTAAAAAATGTTAAAATTATTAAAAAAAAATTGTTTTATCAAATAATTAATTGAGTTTTTTAGCTAGTAAAAAAAAAAAATTAGCTAAAGTGTCTTCCAGAACATTGTCTAGATATGTTGAGCCTTTTTGCTATCATATGTGACTTTTTCTTATCAATGTCTAAGGCCTTTGTTTACTTTATAGATACTAAGAACAATTGTTTTTTTATGATAGACTTAAACTTTAAGCTTTAGTTACTTTACCTCTAGATTGATCCTAATCATGGTACTAAGAAATTTATAATATTTATATATCTTATTTAATCAATTGAATTGAATATCCTCTTGACAAAATGATTTGACACTCATATTTTATATAAGAGGTTAAGAGTAGTGAAAAGTATGATATTAAATTAAGAAACATTAAAATAATATAAGAGTTAGTTTCATTTTTTTTGACTGACAATTTGGTATGCTTAGAAAACTATTTCGTATAATTAAAAATTATGACAATATTTATACATAGATTTAATTAATAAAAGTAAAATATAAGAGTATTAATAATAACATATAATTAATAAAAAAGTTAATAATTATATCAAAATGAATATTTACATCATATATTATTAGAAAAATGTATAACATGATATTTAATTCTATTATAAATAAAATATAAGCAATTTTATTTGGTAAATAATACTTATAGTGAGAGTAAAATATATGGAACGCCATAAAGCAAATAAATGTATTTATCAAATCATTAGTTGTATGATTTCTGAGTTATATATATATATTTTATTTTGTGTGAATTTGATTAAAATTACAAAACATTTTTGCTCCTTATTCTAAAAAGCGATACGTATAGTAAAGCCAAGGTATTGACATTTATACATGATTTAGGAAAGATCTGACAATCCAAGTCAAACTTTTAGTTTTTTGTTGGGTAGGAATTGGAAACGTCTGTTTTGCAGGTCACGTGGTGGGGAATGACTGGGAAGATTTCTACTACTACTAATAACACCAACAATAATTACAATGATGAATACTGACGTTATGGAATATATTTGAAACATGTGTTCGTATTAGTTAATGTACACTTATTCCAATTTCCAGCATACCTGTTTCAGAATATATTTGATATGTTTCAATACAGATTAATTATTCTGGAATGTTACAAGTATTTTGGCGATAATTGAATTTTGATTAATAAAAAATTTCATTTTTTTTTCATTTTCAGAAAAGGGAATAAAAAATCCACATTAACAACTTTATTATAATTTTCTGAAAAATAACTCTATGGATTTTATATACCATATATTTTATAATATATCTATTTGTATAGAATTTTGAAAAAAAATATTTTCTTTCTAATTTACAAAGTAAAGAAAAAATACTTTTTATTTTTGATATTTAATATTACACCGTTGCTTAAAATATTGGGAGATCTACTTTGTTATATAAGTGGATTCATAACCTTTCTATCATGAGATAAAGACATCTCCTATGAGCTTATTTACGTTTTTTATTGATTTTTTGTAGGTCTTGTAAGATGCAGTGTTTATATAAGATGTGGTGTTTAATTTTAAGATGCTCAATTTGTCACCTAGACCACATCCAAGAGAAAAAAAAAATAAGAAATCATTTCTTCGATTGACACATCAGATTGACACATCAAATAAATAACTTCGAAAATACCAACACTAATGATGACCTAAGTAAGCAATTTTTATAGTATCGGTTCAAAATCCCACTAATGAATCCTTACAACGCTTCCTTTACCAATTAGATCTTTTATCATAGAAAAGGAGATATTTAAACATATTCATTTCTTAATTTTTGGAATACTTGTATCATTCCAGATTAATTAGTATGTAAGGATTCTCAATTCAATACAATTCATCATTTTTAAATTGTCCCTTAAAAACCGGCCATAATAGTTCATAATCCCAATTCTCAACAACACCCTTTCACTCTGCAAAATTCAATCATCATATTTACCATCGTCACCTCCATGCATGGCTTGTCTCCCCCTAACACCCGACCTAATTCCCCACCTTTCCATATTTGAAACCCTAAACCCCCACACCAAAATAATTCCCAATTCGCAAAGTTACACATATCTCAATAATCATTACACCCAAGTTACACAACATAAGGGTTATCCCATTTTAATTTTGGTGGTGTTAGGTAGAGGTGCAGTGGCGATGACAAGATGGTGGTTGAGGGGTTACAATGTGAAAGCAATGCACTGGTGGAAGCACAATTGTGATCATGGTTGGGCGATGAGTGATGGTGTTATAGTGGTGTGTTGAGGTGGTGGTAACATAGAGTGGGAATGTTGGTTGTTGTACCGAGGTGGGGGCACCGTCACGATAGAAGCAAAGCAAGCAACAAGCGTGACCACCGCGTGATGGGAATGAACATGAGTGGGTCCGTGGTGGGGGTATTTACGGGATATAATAATTTTGGGGTACAAGTAGAAAAATACAGGGTGTGAAAAACAAAGGCCCTGAACGGAAGGGCTAATTAACCTTTTTTTTAATTATAAGAAAAGAAGCAAAATACCGGATCGATCAAATAGGCTCGATGACTTTTGGACCTACACTTCACTGATCTATCAACTAAAACTTCTTGTACCTGCATAAATTGCTTCCTCCACCCCATACCATTTCGGAAAATCTCAACCCGAAATGTAAAATTACAACAACAAAAATTGACAGTGAAAAGTTGTAAAAAAATGTAGACAGTTTCACTTTTGCAGTGATTTTAAGGGATCTTGATGTACCAGCATTAGGCAGTTATAGACAGCAAAAGATAAAAATTGTTAAAAAAGATCCCAACTTTAAGAGAAAAAAAAAGAAAAAAAGAAAAATGATCATTTTGATACATGAATATGTAAATTGATAATTAATTTAATCATTCAAAGAATAAAAATTTTAATTTATTCCTTTAATATGTAAAAAGTGCGATCATTGTATTCTGCATATAACTTAATGTCACGTACTTTAATTTTATAGCTTAAAATAAAATTGATCATAAAAAAAATAACTTAATATCTAATGTAACATTGAATATTATAACTTAATGATAAAATAATCTGATAAATTTATCAGTCCTAAACGGGTATATACATTTTTAATACAAACTAAATTGTTACGGGTTTAAGTTCAAGTCCAAAGTACTCATTTACCCATTGTAAAAAATACAAGCTACAAGTAAATAAAGAAGTTGTGAAAGGTTTAGTTATTTTTTGGATACCCATGATATTGATGCGATAAATATTTAAAATATGAATGACTGATCGATCATCTTTAATAAAAAAAATTTCTCTTAATTATTCTTTTATTATTCATAAATCCAAACCTAAAACTTTACTTAACAATCCGAGACTATGTAGTACTACTACCAAATATTAATTGTTGGTAAGAGTTTAGTTATTTACGTTGCTCCCAAATTCCAATTGGCCAATTCCACCGAAGCTCCTCACGCTCACACTCACTCATTTGCAAAGAAAGAGAGAGAAATGGCACTGAGGGCAGCCGTACTCCGCCACGTTCGTGTGCCACTCCAAGCCGCTCCAAAACTGCAGCCATGGCGCGCCATGTCATCACACGGCGACGATCATCTCTCAAAAGAGGAGGTCGTCGAAAGAGTCCTCGCCGTCGTCAAAGATTTCCCCAAAGTCGATCCTTCCAGGGTTTGTGTCTTCTTTTTTCTGCCCCTTTTTTCATTTTTTTCCCATGGTTTGTTGTCTCGTTATTGTGAAAAAGAAGAAGAAAAAAAAGAGAGAGATAGAAAAGAGAAATGGGCATATTCCGAATCGTGAATCTGCTGATTTTTTGTTCAAAATGGGTTGTCCCAAAGTTTGAAAAATTGAGGAATGTGTGTCCCTGGCCCTTTTTTTATTGATTTGGTCAAAAGGATTTTCCCAAAGATTGCAAATTTATCTCAATGACGATCTGGGTGGTCATTGTTTCTTACTTGCCGTGAAAATTTGTGAGTGGATATTCTGTTGATTTAGCTAAAAGGGTCTTCCATCTTCCTGAAATGTGAATTCCCCCCCAATTGCCATCTAATTTGTGTTTATGTTTGTGGTCTTAGTTTATGTGCAAAACTGAAGACCGTGTATCGCAAATCGTTAGTATGTTGATTTAATCAAATGATTTCCCCAAGTATAGCTCAATATTGACCTGGGTGGTGTTTGTAATCTTATTTGATGTGAAAAAAATGTGAAATGGATATCCCAAATCGTTGTTTTGTTTATTGAGCAGTGCACAAAGGGTCTTCTCAAAATTTGAAAATTACCTTCTTAACCATCCGGCTTGTCTTTATGCTTTGTTGTCTTATGTGAAACTGTGTATCCCAATCTGTTGATTTTGCCATAAGGATTTTCCCATAGTCTGGGTAACCATATGGGTAGTGTCAGTAATATTAATTAGTGTGGAAAAATGCATATCACAAATCTTTATTCTGTTGATTTACCCAAAAGGATCTTCCAAAAGATTGATAATTTAGCTCAATGACCTTCTGTGTAGTGTCCGGTCACCTGGGGAATTTTTCGAAGATTTAGTGAGAGATTTTATGTAAAAGAGCAAATTCTGTTGTTTTCAGCTGATATATTATTCAACTGAGACAGATGATATAGAAAAAACTGGATCACTAGGGCAAAATGTGGCTCAAACTATTTTCCCTATTGTATTTTGATTATAATTTCGTTCAGTATCTTCCTAAATGGGTGGCCTGGTGGTGATCCACAGGGGGTAAGGATTAGATGTACACAGTCTTTACCAATTAGTAGCCCGAGGTGGGTGGGTGGGGTTTGTAATATCTTATGCTAAATCCATCTAAGGCCCCAATTATTCTTATGCACAGCAAAAATGTTGAGTTTGATCCTTCCTACAAGGCCTTGCAAAATATAAGCAGTACTTAATTTTCAGTATTAAATGCAGATCTCAGATGATTAGTCTTCAATATGTGCATCGTTTCCATAGTGAAGTAGTGAACATATTTTTTTTTTGGAACTGATTCCATTTACTCTAATATAAATGTATACCTACTTGCTCAGAGTAGGTTTCATCATATTTATAGTTTGTTAAACAAATATATAGAACTTGTTCCATTCCCAAACTCAGATAATAAGCTTTTGCCCACAGTTCTTGCACAGCTACAAACTTGAGTAATTTCCCCCAAATTCAGAAACTTCAGAGCTAGATTGATCTCCTAAGCATATGTAGAAACTGGAAAAACTCCCTAGGGATTCATTTATCTAAAAAATAAACACAAACCAAATTGTAAGTGAACAACAACATTACCATATGCCCTCTCCAAATGATTTAAGACAATTATAAAGGGGCGCCCAGTTCACAAGACTTCCACTACCAAGAGTGTTATCGTCTTGTGAATAATATCAGGAGAATCCAAATATTTAAACATTGTAGATCTCTGTTAAGATCTCGGATCTGTAAATACTATTTTCTTAATATTCACACTAAAACACTCCTTTTGCTGCTGATATTGGATGGATATCAGTGCAGGAAGGTGTAGTTACACCCATGACTCTGCATGTATTTACATTCAGCAAAAGAAATAAAAAGGGTTCCAGGGTCTTCATTCTCACTGTCTATGAATATATAGACACAGAGAGAGAGAGAGAGAGAGAGAGAGAGAGAGAGAGAGAGAGAGAGAGAGAGAGAGAGAGAGAGAGAGAGAGAGAGAGATTTTACAATTCTAAATTAGCATAAAAACAATTTATTCTAGTGATAAACACAACACAATACCTCAAAATAAACAGAATACAGCATAAGGTTGCTGTCCCAGAGTCTTATTACTCACATAGCTATGTGTTATTTCTAGTTCTAACCACTGTTTGTATAACAAAAACTGATGATAGAGCTCAAATTGATAAATTGATTAACTGATGATAGATTTTAATTAATTTTAATCTTAATCATCCATTTGAATTATACAATTGAGGTTCACTCCTCTCTCTCTCTCTCGTGTCTCACTCGATACACTCTATTACCATAAAATACATACTCTTATATGTTAAATATCTCTTGGTTCTCTTGTACTCTTTAAGATAAACTGGCTGGAAGCAACCACACTTTTCCTCAGTCAATCCACTCATGAAATATACAGGTCATGCATTAAGTTGATCTGAAGCAGTGTCTGCCCTAGGTCATTTTAAATCATAATGAAATGCAGCATGTTATAGTATGCCACTAAGGATAGACAGTATGAACTATCTATGTGTTCTTCCACTCAAAGAAACTAATTTTCATTTCAGAATTTCCAAAATTGTTTTCAGAACATCTTTCGAACGAACCAATTCAAAGACCTTAGATTTCTTTTGCTTTTCAAAACTTTTTTGTAATTGTTGTTCATCCTGTATCATGCACGTTATGAGAATGCTGCTAACATTCTCTTTAATTTGATTGCGATTTGCAATGCATGTTCTTCCATTTTGCATATTTGGTCATGCAGCTTTCTTGTAAATTGTAAGCGTTGCAGATAATATTTTAATATTTGGTTTACTGCTTTCTCCTTCTCCTCAGGTGAGTCCAGATGTACATTTCCAGAAGGATTTGGGTTTGGATAGCTTGGACAATGTGGAAATTGTAATGGCACTAGAAGAGGAGTTCAAGCTAGAGATCCCAGACAAGGAAGCCGATAAAATTGACTCTTGTCATCTTGCTATTGAGTACATTTCTAACCATCCCATGGCTGGTTAACTAATGTGTCCTTTTTCCTATTTGGCTTCATGTTGAACTTAAGCATCAGTGAAACCTTGAACCTTCCCCTTACTTTCACTGGATGTTTCTGGAATCTGGTTTTGTTGGCATGTTTTCCTTTCTCCATTTGAATTGGAGTAAAGGGGCTGGTTGTTTAGAATAATGTGAATTGTTCAGAGAAGAGTTTGTCAATGAAAAACTGGGTTTTTGAAGGACCATCATTTCAACTGTGAAATTTGGATTTTTACTGTGCTAAATCTTGTGATCTATAGGCATTACCCCTCATATGCAGTCAAATTAATAGCCAATAAGAATAAGGTTGTTTATTAAGGTTGTGACTTGTGAGTATCATGTTACAAACGCATTTATCTCTAGGATTCTGGCATCAAATGTTTTAAGGGTATTAGTTAAAGAATTAATAGGTTAAATTAGTTTTTTTTGGTATAATTTATTATTTAAGTTCGATTTGATTCTCTAATTTTTAGATATGATAAGTTGGTTCTTTTATCTAAATTACATTGGTTTTTGAGAATGTGTGTTTTGTAATTGTTTAAAATCACCCGAAGGTTATAAATTATCACAAAGTGCAATTTCTTAATACTATTGTTTCAATTTAGATGGTATAATCAAATTGACACGTTTTATAAATTAGAGTACTAAATTGAATTTCAAAAAAATTAAAAGATCAAATTAAATCTAAAAAATAAATTAGATGAAAAAAAATTAATTTAACCGAATTAATAATAACTAAAGTCTTATTTCATTAAGGTGAGAGTTCAAGTTACAAATTATATTACATGATTTTTAGTTTTTAGTTCTGTAAAAAAGAATCGAGGAAAACTAAGAGCGGTATCTCAGTAAATAAAATCAGTGAAGATTTTGTCAAACTGAACTAAATGACGAAATTACCTTAATTGATTTTCTCTTATCTTTTTTCTACGGGTGCTGCATCAATATTTTAAAGAATTAATAGATATAAATTTTTTTATTGGAACTCATAACGGTAGATCATTCAAAATGTTAAATATTTCATAAAAAGTTATTTGGAAGTAGTGATGAGAGATAATTGCACTAGTCCTGTACTGTTAGGTTGAGTTATTTTTAACCCGAGTGTAATCATGGGGCTCTCTCCCGGATTGGCTTGACTTGGTGGGACATTGTTCCAAGTTTTGTTGGGGACCAGTTCCTCCGGAATAAAATTTCCAACTATAGGTTTTCATTTATTTTTTCATTGGGTTTTGGTCTAATCCTCCCATCTTATTCATTCTCTTTTAGTTTTTCTTCCTCTAATGATATTTGATTATATGGTGTATTGTTGTTGGTTGGTAGAAAGAAGAGTGTCAATATAATTGAGATTAAAAGTGAAAATGAGCCGTGTTTAGTACTAAAAATTTAGATTTTTAGATTTGTATTGTGAAAAAAATGTGTAGCTAAAACTTGGACTTGACGTCGTTAGAAAATTAAAGCTTGAGTTTGGCTTATTTAATTTATTTATAATTTAATTACTTTTAAATTGTAAAAAAATATTCTTTTAACTTTACCAATTAAGTATTTAAAAAAACATTTTAACACTAGATAATATGTACAAAATAAAAACAAGTGTAAACATGAGGTATGGTATATTGTGGAAATTTATGTCATTTTAATTATATATGGGGTTTGTTAATTTATATCCACTTATTTTTTTTAGAATGAATAAGTTAACAAACTCATATATATATATATATATATATATATATATATATATATATATACACGCATGACACTTTTAAAGTTTGAGTTTCACTCATTAAGTTTATTTATTTAATTAAATACATGACTTTGATTGAACATTTAACAAGTTAAACTAGACTAATTCACAAATAAGTTCATTTAAATTCCTAATTGAAATACTATTGTCTACTCTCCTCTTCACACTAATTTAAAAAAATATGTGATTCACGTAATTGATTTTATCAGAAAATTAAATTTAGTTCATCCATTTGGTGGTTGTTGTGAAGAGGCATGATATCAATGCAACGGAAAAAAAAAACGATGCATAATACAATCACTGCTTGTGAAGAACATGTTAATTGCACTTATTTGCACTTATCATCCGAGTTGCGGTCCCTTTTTTAAAAATTAGTTTTACTAGGCCTAAATCTTTAAAACGATTTTCTGCTAGTTATTATTTGATAGGGATATTGTGGTTTGATGAATACTTTGCATATGTTTTCTAATATTTTCTTTAATAAATTTATGCATTTTCTATGATAGGTTATATTTTATGAAACACATTGTTTTTTAAAAAAATGATATATGCACCAATATGATAACTCAAACCAAAACTATTCGTTTGTCATCATGTTGGTTTGACTTAGTATGGAGAAAAAAAATTGCAAGTTGAAACCACACCAAGTTAATCAATTTTCATTGGTTTAAATTTTATTTTCCCAAAAATCCACGACAAACCGACCCTAGCTACCTGTCATCACCCCTAGTCTAAACCTTCATATTTTCTTCAAAACAAACGATATATATATATATATATATATATATATATATATTATGAAACAAATTGTTTTAAAAAATGATATATGCACCAATCTGATAACTCAAACCGAAACTATTCGTTTGTCATCATGTTGGTATGGAGAAAAAAAATTACAAATTTAAACCAAACCAAATTAATAATTTTCATTGGTTTCAATTTTATTTTTCAAAAAATTCATATCGAACGGGTAGCTACCTGCCCTCACGGCCTCACCCCTAGTCTACACGTCCAAATTTTCTTTAAAATAAACTATATATGATTAGATAAAACAAAAGACAACAAAACAAAATGCTGCATATTTAGTATTTACATTAATACCAGTCTCAAATGTCATCTAGAAGAAGCATATTAAGAAGTGTTTGAAGGATAGACACTCCAAGGATATCATCTAAAGACATTATGGAAAATTAAAGAATAAGGGATACAGTTCTATCTTTTGAAGACTTAAGACAGCTCAAAACGATTATTTGTATGCGTTGTGTCTGATGCACTAAAAATAAGACGGGACAAAAAAAATACATTCAATAAAATATTTTATGCTGATCAGGAGCAGAAAACTCTCTTATATTACACCAGTCAAAACCCTTAGGGACCTTTGGTATAAGAAAAAAAATTCTTGTCCAAAAATCATCATTATCGGAAATTATGAATTATGAGAAATTACGATTTCTAAGAATGATTAATTAAATTTATTTGGTAGGTTATAAATATTCTCCTGTAAATTTTCTGATAATAAAAGATTAATATAGTATTTTTATCATAATTTTTAATTATTTATCATATTAAATAATTTCATAAAAATAATTTGATATTTTATGGTAGTAAAAAAAAAAATTGACTCAAAAAAAGTAAATACTCACCTGCTCTCATGAGAATATTTTGGTGGAAAAAATAGTCAAGACAATTTCCGAAACATATTTTTTCATGGAAATATTATTTTAAAAAAAATATCAAATATAAAAAACAAACATTCAAAGCTTAAAATTCTCAAAAAAAAAAAAAAAAATCTTATACCAAACACCCCGTTAACGTCTCTCATATCATAAGACATCCTCTTATAAATTAATACAAGTGTAAGAAAGAGTAAATTTTGGTGGCTAAAATGCTAAACCTTAAACATTTATTCTCTAGCTATCATTCTTTTGTACTTTGAAATATAATTAAAATTCTAAATTGTTTTAAATAGATTCTAAATAAATAAATTCTTTAAAATATCATTTCAATTATTATAAACAACTATAAAATACCCCACCAATAAAACAACTATAATTAACTTTTTGCAATATAAAAAACAATCACTAAATTATTTTATATCAAAATCACTTATTTTTTAATACATAACAAATTTAGCACGTGATATTATTTCTTATTAGTGATTATTAATCCTTTCTTAATAATGTAAACATGTTGGCATGAGTTTTGTTCCAGAGTAGTCAATACTTTCGATCATTATGTAAGGCTGTGAGCATGGACCGTTTTCTTTTTCTTTTCTTCCACGATTCCATCTCAATTTTAACTTTTAGCTAATTTTTCTTCTCTCTTTTTTACCCTGTCTTTGTTTTTAATTTTTTTTAATGTTTTTTCTCCGTTTCGTTTACATTTGTTTGTCTTGTTTCGTCTTGTTCATGCTTCACAAAATGTTCTTAAAAAAAAAAACGTTTCACAAAATAAGTTTTAAAATTTTGAGTTGATATCAGCTCTGTCATATTCTTAGTATTTAAGTACCACCTACATAACTTGTACTAATATTAATCTATTTTAGCTTTTCTCTTTTGTTTTTTGCTTGTTTGTTTTGTTTTGATTTTTTTACACTCAATATAAACTTTTTCAAAATTTGAAGCAATTAAGCTCTGTCGTATCCTCGTATGATTATTCTAGTTCCCTACCTAATTGCATAATTAGAAATTGTACAGATGGGCCGATTGTGATTATGATATCACGTGATGCAAACACAAAGCAATCCCAGCCAAAAATGATTTATTGCGATGTGTTAATTTTTGTTTAGAGTAATAATACATAAATTACTAATTAATTTTAATCACTTCATCAAAAATGATTTTTTTAATTTTTTTTTCTATCATATCATAAATCATATTATATTTATTTTTTTCTTTTTTTATTCTCTCTCAGCATAGATAACGTATTAAGAGTTTATCAAATATTAATATTTTTCTTTTTTATAGATTTTTTATATATAAGAATCAAAGACATATATCAACAAATTTACAAAAATAACTTATATATTTTATTTAACTAACTTTGAATTAAATATTAATTTTTCTCTATAGTTACGCTAACTAACGAATATTTTAATTATACTTGTTAGAGAATAAAAAATAAAATATTTCTTAATAATTATAATATTCAGTATGTTAAATTTAAAATTTTAAGAAAATGTATATTTTAAATCATCAATAAATGTTCTACTTCGTTATTCAGAAAAAAAAAATGTTCTACTTCGTTACTACTATTAACTTGTTTTTAACATTAACAAATGATGGATAAATCCCAC
>PYAF01000504.1:130786-158376 GCA_007407185.1 Glycine tomentella | reverse complement strand
TAAAAAATAAAATATTTCTTAATAATTATAATATTCAGTATGTTAAATTTAAAATTTTAAGAAAATGTATATTTTAAATCATCAATAAATGTTCTACTTCGTTATTCAGAAAAAAAAAATGTTCTACTTCGTTACTACTATTAACTTGTTTTTAACATTAACAAATGATGGATAAATCCCACGTACTATCAACCCTAGTTAAAGTGTTTTTTTTTTTTTTTATAAAAAATTTAGAATTCAAAGATTAAATTTTTTAAAGTACTGAAATATATTTAAAAGATTCACCTTAATTTCGTAATAAATATTTTTTTATACACGGATTATATATAAAACCTAAAAAACAATATTATCTGACAATGTTACACGTACACCATAAGGTTATTAAAATTATTTGCAATATGACCTTAGCATAAACTTTTTTTTTTTTTTGTTTTAAAAAAGAGCCTACACGTATGTTTCGAATGTCTCTTTATTGATACCACATTAGTAGCAATGTATAACGATACCAGGAAAAAAAAATACAGATTGTTAATTATAATAATAGGAAAAAACATTGAAGAACCGCAAGCAAATATTGTCAACAGAAATATCAGTTTCGCCTGGCGAATTAACAATGGCTGGTTTATTGCAAGCCATAACATTTGATTTACGTGTCTTACTTTTAGTTTAATTTGGGATATGATGTAATTGTTAACCTTTGGAAAATCCCAGAATACAATTGTTACTGAAAAAATCGCTTTCGCCAAACACACATGATACGCATGTTGGATTTAAAATGTTTTTTTTTAACACATGGTTATTTTATTACAAGCCATGACATGTTATGGTGTATACTTTTAGTTGGGTGTGTGATTAATAAAAGATGCTTATAAGTTATAACTATCATTTATAAATGTCAACCCAACAATAAACGAGCCTTGAAGTAAATAAATCATTATTGTCATATTCATATATAATAAAATAATTAATTTTTATAATAATTATTTTAAAAATCATACTAATAATTATTTTTAAGAATCTTTTTAACTATAATTTTAGGACATTAATTAAAAAATTAAAAAAATTATACTGAAAATAATTTTAATTAATTAATAATATAAAAAGTATACTAATAACAATTGATTTAATGTTTTTATATATAAAGTTTGGTTTTTCATTTGAAGTGTTTTGAATTCAGTTTGGAGAATAAATTCAGTTTCATATTATGTTTAGTTGTCCTAAAAAAAATCTGGTAACATTTAACATTTTATCTGAAATTTCAGTTTTATGAAAATAAAATTTAGATTACTTTTATAAACTTAGTTTGTAACTTTAAATTTAATCTAAATTAAACTTATACACTTTAATATAAACATAAATTAAATCCAAAGTTCATGACAGAGTCACAGAAACAAAATTGTACTCCATGTACAAAAAATATATGTACTAAAGTATGCTTTTGGCTTTTCTGACGCAATAATTGTCTCTGGTTAGTTTCATTTTTGGCAATTAAAATATTCGTCCTTTGATGCTCAGATACTTTGTACCAAGCTAGTTGTTACTTGTTATTGACAATTGAAAAATTGAATTTTTACATAAACTTTATACAAAATATTATATTATTATGTAATAACAAAAGAGATAAAAAGAAAAGAGAAAATGTAAAATAGAATAGTTAATTTAATATAAAGATAATGATTTTTTTATTATAAACAATTGTATAAATTATGTAACTTAATTGCATTTTATTCTAAATTCTAATGATTAGTGACTGTGCCTGCATAACAATAGTATTATCATTATAAGGAAAAAATAATAAACACCAAATACTATTTAACATTTAGAAAAGAAAAAAATAATATAGTATAACATAATATAATAAACATTTATAAATTATTTATTATAGAGAGATGTCTATATAATTTCTCTTATTATAATGCTCTATTTTTTTTGGTGAAGTCAACTTCATCATAAATGAGAATTAACTTCCCCACAGTAGCTAGAATAGCAGGGTGAATATTAAATAAAATTTAGACTTGAATATTAATTTGGTCTCCGTGAATTTCTGCTTTTTTTTTTTAATTTTAGTCCGGTAAGTTTTTTTCTTTCTATTTTTAGTTTCTATAAATCTTTGTTTTCTAATTTTAAGATTTATTTTATTTTATTTTTAGTCCTCGTAAATTTATACTTTTAAAGACTGAAATAGAAAAGGACGTAAACTTACATAATATAGAAAAGCAAAAAAAAAAAAATGACAAGAATTAAAATATAAAAAATGTAAACTTATAATACTTTTATTGTTCCTAATTATATAACCATTTTAACCATTTCAACCAATTTATGTTTCTTAAAAAAAATAATTATCGCATTAAATTTATTAATTATTTATATTATCATTCTAAAATTATCTTTATATTTTTTTATCCAGTTACTTGTTTATTATTAATATTTAAAGAGAGTAATTTAATAAGAATATGTAAGAAGAAAATAATTAATACATTTTAAAATTTTAAAAAATATTATAAAAAGGATAAATATTTTTTTAAAAACGTCTTATAATTAATTACAGAGTGAATATTAAGCATAAAACTTATTCAGAAGAATTAGATGGTGAAACTTATTTTAAATAATAAATACTGGAGTTCTATCCATATAATTAAATATAAGTCTGATCCATTTTTTTTTCTTTTTTTATTCTATCACTTCAGCACCAGGTTTTGCAATTTGCTATATAAGTTGCAATGCCTACTGTCTATCAACTACGCTTAAGCAGAAGGTCTAGTTAAGGAGTTCTTCTCTCAAGGCAAAAATAAAAATAAAAATGGAGGATTCATTGGAGAATTGGATTTCACAGTGGGTAAAATCTCCCTCAAACCATTATCTCAGTGCATTTGATTTGACTATCTCTAAAAATAAACTGTATAACAAAGCACAACTTATTTTTCTCCTTAGTTTATAAATGTCTGTTTTTTGGCACAGGAAATGGAGGAATATGATGATGTGTTGAATGAAAGTCACCATGGCTCATTTGATGAGCAAGAGTTCCTAAGAGAGATCCTTGAGGAGCAGCCAGAAAACTTGTCACCTCAAAGAGAAAACATCTGCAGCACCAGCCCCACCAACAGCACTGTGTCCTTTGATGAGGCAATTAGCTTTAATTGTGAGAGTGCCAGCACTCTCCACAAAAGCAACAGCTCCAACTCCATCAAGTCTTTGAAAAGATCATCATCATCAAGTGTCTCACCAGCCTCCACCACCACCACCACATACCTTCTCTCTTTTGATACCTCAAGTGCTGAACCAATCACACTTAAACCTTCCCCTAAGCTTGATGTGGTGAAAGATGGGTCTGAATTTGATGCATCAATGCCCCAAACCCAACCAAGGAAGAAGGTTAGAAGGTCATGTGAGACACAGCATCACATAATTGCTGAGAGGAAAAGGAGGCAGGAACTGACAGGGAGCATTATAGCACTTTCCGCAACTATTCCTGGGCTCAAGAAGGTTAGTACTTCTGTGATTAAACCTATTCAATGCTCTCTGTGCCCTTTTTTTAGTTTCATTTTTAATTTTTTGTAAGGCTGAAAGACAACTTTTTATAATTGTAAAAATTAAAATTAGTCCCAGAAATTGTTCCATTTTCATTGATTAGAAATATGAATAAATAGGACTTGACCCACTTTTCTTTGGCTTCTTTTCTTCTGCACATTTAATAATTTTTTTTAAATACTTTAACTTTTATAAATAAAAAAGTTTAATGGAAAGATTTCTAAAAGAAGCTGAATGAAAGAACTTTTGTTTCTTTGGTAAATTACTCGTTGAAATACTGTAGTGTTCACCTGCAACTGGGATCCACTTTCGTTTTTTTAGTTGTTAAGAATTGATATATCTACTTTCACTATTATAGTATTATCAGTCACAAGTGGGTATAATTTTTTTAATGAAAAAAGTGGATAACATTTTAATTGTATTATATCGAAAACAATCAAAATATGACACAACCAAACTAATAATGACACCGGAAAAAACAATTAAAGAAAGTTTTTCATGGTCCACTGCTTTATGCAGTATTTAATTCAAATGACAGATGCATTATTATTTTTCTTCTGAGAACGATAGTGATTCAGAAGTTATAACTAATTTGTGTTGGAGATCTCAACACATGTAGTATGAATATTTTTATTTAAAATATAATTTATTTGATATTTAAAATAATTAAAATTTAAATTGTAAATCATTAAGAAATATATTAAATGTATTGTTGCACGGAAGAAATCATTGAAGAAAGTTTTTCATGGTACACTTTTTTTTTTCTTACAAAATTCATGGTCCACTTCTTTATTTAGTATTTAATTCAAACCCTAGATTGTGAGTGGCATAAGGGGTAGCACCTTTTTTTAAAAAAAAAAATTATATTAATAGTTTATTATAACTAGATTTCCTGTATAACTTTATAGATGGACAAGGCTTATGTGCTTCGTGAAGCTGTCAATTACACAAAACAACTTCAAGAGCGAGTTAAAGAGTTGGAAAATCAAAACAAAGTAGATTCAGCAAAATTCATAAGGAAATCTCAAGCCTCCTCAGATAAAAACACCGGCAATTGTGAAACGAACAAAGAAATATCACTATTTGAGGTTGAAGCAAGAGCCCTAGATGACGAAGTACTCATTGGAATCCATTGTGAGAAGCAAAAGGACATAGTGTTCAAAATACATGCCTTGCTTAGAAAGCTCCATCTGTCTACAACCAGTAGCACCGTCTTGCCATTTGGGACTTCTACTCTTATAATCAACATTATTGCTCAGGTATTAAACAATATTCATGAAATTAATATCTTCTTTAATTCAATAAAATCTTGTAATTTAATTAGAATTTTTTTGTGCAATAGAAAAAAAATTCTAATTAAATATGATCATGTTTTCATTGTTGAATTTTGTAAAAATTATTACAAAAGTCATATTTAAAATGATTTTTAATTGATTGACAATATATGAAAATTAAACTCTAAAATCTTATTTCATTTCAAGTCTATAATATCATCCTATAATATTGATTCACATCATTGATGTTTGTGTCTTCAAACTTAAATGCAAATGCATAATTTGTAATGTTTTGGTATTTTTTTATCGATAAACATTAATTTTTTAGAATATTAATTTTATTAATATTGAGGATATGCAACTTTTTTTTTTCTTTTTCCTTATCCATCCAAACTAATTTATATCTCCAGTTTCAGTGATGTGAAATTCTAAATTGATTTAGCTATTATGCAGATGAATGGTGAATACAGCATGACCATGGATGACCTAGTGAAAAAACTGAGAGAATATCTGTTGGAGGTGTATGACAAGCAATAGTGAATTAGTGATCCGTGCTAGTGCATCAAGGAAGTTCTCAATTTGTATTAAAAAGAAAAATATCGTATTGTACTTTATGATGGATTGAGGATGATTTGAGAAGTTGTTGCTCCTTTGTTGATTGGGTTTAATTTCTTTCTTGTTGCATAAAATAAAATAAAAAAAGAAGAAGAAACGACGAACATGTTTGTTTATTCAAATGCTATAGTAAAAAGGTATGTCGTCTGTCTTTGGTGCTTTAGTTTTTTGTTTAATTTTTCTCATGTACCAAAAAAAAAGTAACACGTACAGTAAATCACCGAGATTTTTGAATATACATAATATATATGAACAAAAAACTTAATGTTTTCTCTGCAAAACCGAATTCATTATTCCTCTAAGTTGCCTTTTCAACACATTCCACAAATTTTGGCTAGTAAAGAAAATAACTTTCACAATCTAAAATGGGTAACACTTCCGTATAGAATTTACTATATATAAAAAAACAACCTTATTTCACATGAAAAAAAAAGAAAGAAAATAAAACTACAAACGTGCCACAGCATTTGAAAAACTTCCAACTCCATATGAATAACAATCAGAAGTTCAGAACCATGTTTTGATTCACTAGCTATTAGCTAACACAGATCACTTTTGCATTTCGTGTGACTTCAATATGCGTTGCCGGAGTGTTTTTACTAGATCATCAATTGTCATGTTATATTCGTTATTCATCTGCAGTAGAAGTATAAAAATTCAGAATTGCATGTCATGTTAAAAATATGGCAAATGTTAATCAATATTCTAATAAACTCAATAAAAAAATTGCATATCATTGCTATCTTCTTTCTATTTTTATTAGAAAGGAAAAGTGTAACAAGAAACAAAATAAAATAGAAAGAAGATTGTAACAAGTTAATTTCTATCACTAGAAAGTGAGATTTTCAGCATAAATAAGTCTATAATTGAAACCCAAGATAATTAATAATCAAGAGGACTTAATAGTCATATAGTAAAACATCGTGCGACTCCATTTCTTTGCTAAAACAAAAGCTTGTCTCTTGTACATTATTTTATTCTATATTATATGTATTATGTATATCATCTACAAAATGTCTTAAAATGTCATCTCCCTTTTGGACTCACTGCTTATATATATATATATATATCATCATCATCAACAAAATGACTTAAAATATTTTTATATATAATTTATGAAGGACAAATAGGATGTCATGATCAACTGAGAACATAAAGTGTGAATAAAAGACAACATTGAGAATACTTGGAATAATAGACTTGAGTTGTGTTCACATACTATTGCTTTGAAAAATTAAATGTTTTGACGGTTTTGTACCTGAGCGATGATGGTTATTTTAAGAGTGGAAGTTCCAAATGGCAATACGCTGGTATGGGTTATAGAAAGATGGAGATTATCAAGCAATGACAATATTTTGAGCAATCTCTGCCTCTGTTTCTCACAATAAATTCCAATGAGCACTTCCTTATCTAAAACAGTGACTTTCACCTCGAGGAGTTCTTCATTCACATCCACAAATCCATGAGTGGCTTGATCATTTATGGAGAGTGGCCTTTTCATGTTGAGTATTATTGAATTCTCACCTTCCTTTCTCTTTTGATTTTCTAGCTCTTTCACACGTTCTTTAAGTTGTTTCACATAACTGACAGCTTCACGCACTACATTGACCTTGTTTGTCTATACACACATTTAATTCACCAATTATTAAAAAGGATTATATTATCGTAAGTTCTAAATTAAAAATCTTAACTGTGCTACCTACCCGTCAACTATATCTATTTGCAGCACTTAGTGTTCAATATAAATACTATTTTTTTAACCTTTTCCACCTTTATAGTACCTTGTTAGATTTTGATTATGTTGAAATGAGATTTGAGATTTATTTATTATATATTGTCGCATACATCTACAACTTTTAGGTAGCACTGATTAGACTTTAAGGTTTAAAATATGTAAGTTCACAAATCTAACATTGAAACCCAAAAATGCCAAGGAAACCATTAAATATTTTTAAAAATTGCATTATTTATACAACAATTCACAAACATTATTTTTTCTCCCCTCTCTATCTCTTTTCATCATATTATTAATTATATATCATATTTCTCTTTTCTATATTATTTTCTCACTCTTTGTTATAAGATGTGTTGTACAAAATTATTGTACACGTAACATTTTTTATTTTAAATAGAAGAGTGTTAACAACACATCCACTATTATTTGTTAAATTATTAAAAATTATAAAATTATATTCATGAAATAAGATAAATTTTGTAATTGTTAATAAATTTCAAACAACAAAAGAGATTAGATTATACTTAGAGATAATAAATGTGAGAGAATAAGTCTAATATAAACAATCCACAAATAAAAACTAAGTTGGACTCTAATAATTTATGCTAAAAAATGACCAATTTGTCTCAATTTGATGGGTCAGGTTGGACCTATAAAATGTTTACCCATAAATATTTAGATCGATATTAAGTCAGATATTTCAATGGATTATTTGTCAATAATTGCTGATGGATATAAAAATTATCTACAATTTCTTTTTCCAACTACCAAATTATGGAAGGACATTCATATTTACCAAAGGACCTAATTGAAAGTCTGTCTAGTGTAACCTAAGATACTCGGGCCAAAAGTCTGTCTAGCCTAAACGTTTCAAATTGGATATCAAGCCTTAAAATATTTAGGAGACTTTGGTTTCAAGACATAGGATTATTTCTTTAGGAATTATTGAAGTTTCTGATACTAGACAAAATTTAGACGCACTCTTTAGAAGATTTTTTTTTCTTCTGTTTCTCAAGTAAAAAAAAAAAGTGTATAATGGAGGGAATGAGAAGCAAATTTTTAGTTCTTATGCATACTTCTCACTAGTAGGCTGACTCTAGTGAGTTAAAAGTTGGAGTTTGAAGTTTGACCAACAAATTTTAATATTTAATAACAGTTTAAAAGTATGGGTTATAGTTTAAAAATTTCTAGATCGTAAAAAAAGAATTCTTTTTTAATATAGTTTTGCAATATAATTATTATAATAAATAACTTTTTTTTATTATAAATGCCACTTTATATTTGAAAGACAAACGTAAAAGATCTTTACAATATGAGTGCATATACATTATTTGTTCTAAGAGAAAAGGCAGTGAAAGTAAAAATTACTGGTTATATTAGATTATAATTATTTTTTATATTTTCACGAGAAAGCAAGACACCCATTCTTAACACGTGATTGAAAGCAAAGTAAAGCATTCTAATGATACTAATTAAAAAATCAAGAATAATGCCCACAATTACATTTTTAAAGTTTATAAAAAGAAACACGAAAATGACCGTTTCCTAAATGTAATTACTTCCTCGAAAATAATAATTTTACAAGAAACATACCCTTCAAGAAATTGTCATGTTAATACTAACATAAATTAATTGGCTAATAATAAGTCATTACCTTCTTTAACCCAGGAATGGTGGCTGAAAGTGCTACGATGCTCTTAGTGAATTCCTCTCTCCTTTTTCTCTCAACCAATATGTGAACTGGTGGCCTTGTTCGTGGGAACGCCTTTGGTTCAACACAATATTGGCTTTGTGCTAGGCTTTTAGGAGAGTCATGTTTTCTAGGGTACAGTGGTTCGACAACAGGTTTATCAAAAGACAAAACGTAACCACCCGTTGGAAATGAGCAAGGTTTCAAGTTGCTTTCAAGGGAAGAAGAGGAAGAAGATGAGGCGAAACATTCTTGTTGAAAAATCATGTCTTTGGGGGACTTTTCTTCAGTGAAAGAGATCATGTGGCTTTGATTATAGAAGAAATCATCATCACCCATTTCCTACAATTAACAAATGAAAAATAAAACAAAATGTAAAGCTTTAAGAGAAAGAGTAATACTAAGTACTAGCAATGTGTATTTGATAATTAGTTCATATAGCTATCATGTAAGAAGTTTAAAATACACTAATTTAATAATGAGTGTCTTTACCCATTGAGAAAGCAAGTCCATCCATGAATCCTCCATTATTAGCATAAAGGGGATTTGGGCACGTACGACCAAGGGAGTTGTTGAAAGGATAATCTGTAGCAAGAGGTGATCGACAAAGCAAATGTGGATTGCAATTTAAATAACCGTTTTATTGGCATGAAAGAAAGATATAAAAGAAGTTTCGAATTTGAAATGAAATAAATAAAAGGAATCTTCTTAAATTAAGCAAAAGAATATATATTTTTTAATTATGTAATTTAAATTTTAAATTATTATTAGGACTTGTTAGGTTATTATAATTAAATAGAAATTAAGATTAGATCAATTTGCTATTATTCCGTGTTATTAAGAGTTGTTGAACTGATATATATATATATATATAAAAGAATCTCAAGTTAAGGAAAATATATACGACAGAACGGATGAATGAATGAAACAAATTAATAATTATTATTCTGATTTATGTATATATACTTTTTAACTTGGTATTAGAGTCATGGTTCTCTCCATGAATAGAGCTATGATATCCTCCATGAAAAAATCATGATTCTCTCCATGAATGAAAGCCATGGTATCCTCCATGAATGAGAGTCATGGTTTCCTTCATGAAAAAAATCATCTTCCGCTATCATAAGAGTTTTTTTTTTTTTTTTTCATATTCTCAAACTTTCATCTCTTTTTTTCTTCCCTATCAATACCTATATTTTACTTTTATTTCTCCTCACATAACCTTTGCATCTTCTGTTCCGGCTTGAATCCTTGCTCGTATCTTAATCTTCTTTCCAAAAATAATACAAACGTCATAACATAAATCTGTTTTGAATCCTTTTCGTACCTCAGTATTGAAGCCTTCATGCACGTATTCCATTTAAAGGTCATTTATGTGAAACTCGTTGCATTGTTCTGACTCCTTCACGAACCAACCCTGAAGTCTATTGACATGAACATGACATTGTTCCAAATCCCTTCTCGTATCTCAATTATCCATTCACTTATTCCATTTGAAGGTCATTTATGTGAAATTCGTTGCAATGTTTTGACTCCTTCACAAACCAACCCTAAAATCTATTGACATGAACATGTCATTGTTCCAAATCCCTTCTTGTATCTCAATTCTCCATTCATGTATTCCATTTGAAGGTCATTGATGTGAAGCTCGTTGCATTGTTCTGAATCCTTCACAGACCATTCCTGAAGTCTATTGACATAAACATGCTATTGTTCCAAATCCCTTCTTGTATCTCAATTTTTTTTCTACCTCACATAATCGAAGCACGTGTTGTGGACTATCCTGAAACACCTCTTGAATCTATTGATGATCAAAATCATTCATGGAAGAGTGTTTGAAGAAACAATTGATAAGTTAGACATGATCGATATTCATGATCCAAATTAAGTACCAACTGGATGGAGAATGTTGAATTATATAATTTAAATTTTAAATTATTATTAGAATTTATTAGGTTACAATTTTTTTTTATTATATTTAAATAGAAATTAAGATTAGGTCAGTTTATTATTATTCTATATTAATAAGAATTCTTAAACTATTTTTTTATATATATAAAAATCTCAAATTGAGAAAAAATATATAAAAAAAAATAAATTAGAAATTATTATTTTTATTTATCTATATCTACCTTTTAACATATATTATAACCAATATTTTTTCTCTATTTTTTTCTTCTATTATCCAACAAATACAGATTTATGGTCAGATTGATTTTATGGAAATCGGAGAGGGAACCATATTATGGGTAAAAACATGGTACCATTTAATCATTCCACGTGTTTGGAAGTTCCTAACAAGACAAAGAAAAGAGACAATTCAATAAGTCTCACCTAAAAAGTCATTTCATCTTGTATTTTTTTTCCTGATTTTTCATTGGTGAATTATTCTTAAATCCTATTTGTTCTAGCCTGGCAACTGGCATTATATCGCTAAAAATACATAGTATAAGGAGAGAAATTATATTATAATCACTCACTGAATAATTCATTGATTTAAAACAATTATTGAGGAACTTTTTTTACAAAAGTGATATTTTAAAGAAAATTTATATTCCAAACTAGTGTTGTATGAGAAGTATTTGTCAACATCATGGGTTATTTCTATCACATCAAATGCAGGAGGTATTATTTTTTTATATGTTGTCATGTTCTTGAGTGGTAGACATTCTGCATCGGTAATTTTAGAACCTGTAAAAATATTTTAAAGATTCTTTTTAGAAACTGATGCAAAAAGTGTGACAACAGTTCCATTGTTGAGGTTTATTCGAGTGGAATATTCAATTGTCATTAATTGAAGAAGATTCCGTTAAAGATTAGCGTATTGTCAATTGTGTATGTCGTACAATTAGTAGGGCCACTTAAAAAGTTTCACCTGGCTCTAAGTAGGCTTAGATCTAGCACGATAGAATGGTTATGCAACTTTGAGCACCATTAAACATATAAAATGTCATACAACCAAAAAAAAAAATACATTAACATTAAAGTTCTTATAATAAATAAAATAAAATTTTGTTATAATAATTTAAATATTAATAAGTAAATTATTCATCCCATAAATTTGTAAATTTTTTACTTCTTTTATATTAAAAAATATTCATCACTATGTTTTAAATTTTATATATTTTTATAAATACTATTATTAGTTTTAAAAGCAAGACCTGAACCTCACAAAGAAAAAAATTATGAACTCTATTTTTTTAATTTGTATATTCAAAGTACACATGTTTTTTTTTTTAATTTGTTGTATTGATATTGATCGGAATTTGAAAATAATTGGTTATACATGTTTTCACCAAAAAGAAAAAAAATATATACATGTTTAAGTTATTGAAAGCGTACTATACCTACCAAATAGTTAGTTATACACGTTTAAATTCTTTTCAGTAAATTAAGTCCCATGTTCAGTAACAATCATCCTCACGCACTAGATGTTTCACATGCAATCACATACCATGTCACTTTTTCTTATAAATTTGAAAGCAAGAGGTGGGTAGTGAAATTAAGAAAACTCTCTAGGAATGGTATCATGGTAAGTTGGTAATAACCACGTGAATGTAGTTATGTAGGGATGGATTTGACTAGGTTTTTTTTTTCTCACCTTTGCTAAGGACCATGCGGGTTGAGGATGAATTTGCTTAATTATTTTGGTTTTCACCTTAGAATGAGCCAGGCTTAGAAGTGATAAATATGAAAAACTAAAACTCAATCTTTATCTGCGGCAGTTATATGACAATGATTAGAGGATGCTACCAAGTTACTTGCATATAGATTGTTTGTCGAGTACTAGTAAGTTTATACATGCTCTCTATTTTTATTTTTATTTTTCATAAGAGAAAGAACAGAAAACTAGTCATTTGATGTAAGAGTGGGAGGCCAGACTAGTCTTGCTGATGTCATGGATTATGTTCCTTATAAGGTGTTGGGAATATGGCATATATATCTCCTTTAATCATTTGAGCCACAGAGAGAATCTAACTCAAAGTGGGCTAATTGGAGGTTATGTTCCATTGCAATCTGTATTCTATTACTTCAAACCCCAAAGTTCAGCAATGAAAGCATTGCACAAACCCAACTTAATGAATAGTGAGAGCTTGGGCAAGAAATTGATGATTGAGGCTCGAAACAATAGAAGACTGGCTGTTAAAAACCAGATTTTTTCTATCTTTACATAAGGCGTAGAGCCGTAGCCCATTATTCCAAACAAAGAAGCCCAGGTTCCCACAGGAGCATGAACAACTAAACAGATGAATACCCTAAGTCTTATGTAGTGATAGACTCAAGTAATACTAACAGTATGTCAGTATCCTTGACTAGTGGAAATGTGATCCTAAACACCCCTGTAATAACTCATAGAGACTGTTGATTTACTAATCAAAATTGGATTATTAATCTAAATCACATTTTCAAATGGAGCTAACTATCATGCATATTTTTTTTTGTTAAAATAAGTAGTTGTGAGCTATTTTATTATATTTCTATTAATAAGTTGTTGATGTGATTAGAATTGGATTTGGTCTCTTAATTAAGATTTTAAATTTGAGTTTTATAAATAAAAAAAATGATAAAGAGGAGAAATTTGAGATGAAGAATTAGATTTTCTAAAAAATTAATCATTAACAAATTTTTGTGGTGGAATCATCACCAAAATTAATAAATATTTCACACTAATATCATATTATAATAATTAAAAATAACTATTTCATTATAACTTTTTGACATTTATGTCTTCAGTTTTATTCCTCTTGAGAGAATTAGAAGAGGTGTAGTGTTTTTCTTTTTGTGTAACTTCCCTAGTCCTATGATTATCATCTATTATAAAAAAAGAAAAAAAAAAGATAAATGTTTGACGAACCCCTTTTAACCTATTCAACACTTAAAAAAAAGTATATTTTAAAGAAAAATATAGATAAATAAGATTTGTGATGTGACATAAAGAAAAAACAAATAAAAAATGTTTATATATCATTACTTTATAAAAAATAATAATTACTTCACATTTATGCATTAATTTTATGTATAAAAAAAGTCACCTTACATTAATGTAAAATTTGATATTAAAATATACTTTATAGTTTATTCTTTGAAATATTAAATTCCTAATAATTTATTTTATTTATTTATATACTTTATCGTTTCTAAGAGCACTAATTAAGAAATCAATAAATAGATGTTTTCATTATTGGAATTGCATTAGAAATTATGCAATAAGTTGCTAAAAATAAATATCACGTTTAATAGTTAATATGACATTTATTTTGGAATGATTTTTTCTCTTTCAAATACGTCACATTTTGAAATAGAAAGAGTACTTTAAGTAATCTAATAGTATAACAGTATAGCTTTTAAGTAATTTGACAGTGAAATAATCTCAACCTTATATCTGTCTCCTGCGCGTAAGACAAGTTTATTTTCGACTTTCCGTGAAGGAAATTACGGAAAGAAAATCTCTCAACATATACCTTCGCTCATGCATATAAAAGGAAGCCTTCCTCATAAAAAACAAAAAAGAAGTAGGAAGCCTTCGTCAAGCCAAGTTAAAACTTTGTGACCTAAGCTTTTTGAACATAACAAAAGTTTATCATCACAAAGTTTTGTCTTTGAACATAACACTTTACATCCTCACCTTTGTGAATTATTCTTTTGTAAAAAAACCTTGTAATCTTGTGAAATCCTGAAAATATTCGGAAATGTTTGATGAGATAAGAAGTTTTTGATTTTCTAGAAATATTTTTTAATTATTTTTTACCAAAAATTTTAATTCCAAATGCATAACAAATTTTGTTAATTCCTAGAAAATATGATTTTAAAAAATTAAAATTATGATTTTCGGTTTTGATTTTTATTTGAAGAAATTACAAAGAAGATATTTATATACGTGTCTAAATTTTAATTTATTTGTCTAAAATTAAAAAGAAAATTAAAATTATACAAGTCAATTCAATTTAAATCTACACAATTTTTTTAAAAATGCAAATATATATATATATATATATATTTTTTCAAATCGGGGCACAAAATCAATTATAATTTTCTTTTAATTATAAAAGTAAATCAAATCTTTATTTTATTACATTTCAACATTATAATTTACGTTCAAAATACTTTTTTTTGGTTAAGCTTTTCTAATTCTATCTAAGCACAAAAAAAAAAACATTTAGTTTATACTACTAGTTTTGATGCAAAACTATTATGTGAATATCCAAAAAAAATTATGCATTACATATTTCATTAAATTTAAAAATATACTATATATTATATTTTTAATTTAATTTTCACAAGGTACTACTGCATTCCAGAAAGGCAGTAGGTGGGAAGTGGCAAGTAATTGGGGGGGTTTTAAAAGAGATTTATGTGACCGTAGAGTGATTTGTGGTATCCATACGCGCATATTCTCATTTCAATTTGCATTTGCATTTCATTTGGTATTTTGTTTCTTTCTGGAAGCTTCGTTCGGGCATCGATGGCGTCGTTCGATGAAGCTCCTCCCGGAAACTCCAAGAACGGCGAGAAGATCTTCAAAACCAAGTGCGCTCAGTGCCACACCGTCGACAAAGGTGCCGGCCATAAACAAGGTATCTATCGTCACTCATCATCTTCGTTTCCTTCTTTTTTTTACCCTAATTAACTACCAGATCTACGATTCCGATGCTACTTTTACATCGGCTTTTACTTAAAATCTCGATACTCCATGCTTTAACGTTTAGGGTTTTAGTCGATTCGCGCGCGTTTTAACGCTTCGCTGTCGAATAGAAAAAAGGATTTGTAATTATTGTTTATTTTAATTAATGGCTATGTGATATATTGTTGTGATTTTTTCGTTGTTTAGGTTCGAGAGTTACCCTGTATTGATGTTGAGGAAAACATTATGTTTGTTGAGGCTGGAAACTCGTTGTCCAATCTGAGGCTTATTTCGATGTGGAATTGGTTTTTGGAAACTTTAAATTGTTTACCTTAGCTGATCCAGCAATCATTGTGGAGTTTCCCCCCTAGTTATGTGGTTTGTGTATTAGAGATTGAACTAGAGAGAGTTAAGAGGGGAATGAATTGATTGTATTAGAAATTGATTGGGAATGCACAAGTTTAATTTTCATGCACTGTCAGTGTAAGTAGACCATGTTTTGATAAGTTGCTTAATAAATACTTGTAGGAAAAGAAGATAGGAAAGAAAAATGAAATAAGCTTCTCTCATAAGCTTAAATTAGCTAATTGTGTGAGTTAAATCAGCTTTTTAGAGAAGCTAAATGATTGTGGCTTCTACAAAAAAGCTGTTTTAACTTGTGCATAAGTTAAGTTTTACTTATGGGAGAAATTTAGCTCATTTTTCCTTCCTATCTTCTTCTCCTTTAAGTGTTTTTGAAAAAGATTATCCAAACAGAGTCAAAATATGATTTGCGTGTATACTTTATGCACAGGTGTGTGAGTAGATAAAAGAAAAGACATGGGAGTGAAAATATGGGTGTGTAAATGGACTCTCACCAACTAACTAACTAAAATCAAACAGAGCCTAATTGCATTGGGTACTCTATTTAGTCAACTTTACCTAGTGCGATAAGGTTATTGTTGTTTTTGTTTGTTATGATGTTATTTTCAATTTCTATTCAAATAACTCTCGAGACATTTAAAAAGTTTCTTATGTTGAATTTTTTTCTTGCTTTGTGCAAAGTCTGTAGAATGAACAAAGCCTCATGGTTGATGCCCTTGCTTTGATAGACTTGGTACTAATTTGTACATAGCTTCTCTGTCCCTGTATGATTAGTTTATCTCTTCATAATATTCTTCCACTTATCTGATCATACTCTCTGCAGTTATTTCGTTAGTTTTCTGTTTCTTGTCTCCCCTCCGTGATTAATGTCACTATGTAATGTGCTAAAGTGT
Organism: Glycine tomentella; assembly: GCA_007407185.1. NCBI lineage: Eukaryota > Viridiplantae > Streptophyta > Magnoliopsida > Fabales > Fabaceae > Glycine > Glycine tomentella. Next base: position 141,656 of record PYAF01000504.1, on the reverse strand, counting down.
TTGCTCAATTTGTTGAAAATCTTAGGACCCAATCTGAATGGTTTGTTTGGAAGACAATCTGGTACAACTCCTGGATATTCCTATTCTACTGCTAACAAAAACATGGCCGTGATTTGGGAGGAAAAGACCCTGTATGATTACTTGCTCAACCCCAAAAAGGTACATCTCAAATTAATATTTCAGTATCAAATCTATACCAACCTGCATATAGTTATCATTTCATGCTATGCTACTTTATTCTGTTTTCTCTATTATAATCGGTATATTGTGGTGTTAAATTTTATGGTAATGTTGCAAAGTGACATTGATAATTTGTTCTTTATGTACAGATGACAAAAGTGTTTTTGTATTGAATGGGTTTTAATTAATTAATCATTGAGTATCCCAATGTGAAATCTCAAATGTACTTATATAACCTGTTTGTGAATCATTTCATGCCACTTTATGTAATTTTCATTGAGTTTTAGTGTTTTCTAATGTAGTTAGTGTGTTGTGTTTTACTGCATGGGGACACTGAAAATTTGTTTCCTCCACTATGTTACTGATTTGTGTTTTATTTTATCCTCTTGTGTCTTGTGCAGTATATTCCAGGGACGAAGATGGTATTTCCTGGTCTTAAGAAACCTCAGGAACGTGCAGATCTTATTGCATATCTTAAAGAATCTACTGCTTAATGATTAAATTTTCATACATCCAGTTATGCACTTTGCTTCAAATTTCTGGAGATTTAGTTTTCAGACATTTAATTCTGTGGTGCAGTAAATACTGTATCAACAAATAAAGTAGACTTGATTGGTTTGCAATGCTATTTTGTTCATTTTGCATTGCTTCTTAAGAGGCTGCCATATATTGGCTACTGTTCAATTAATTTGGTTGTTGAAAGTTTAAACATTGTTATTGATATATAGTTAAGCTGGAAGCACAATTTAGTCTTTCTTTGTTGGGTAAGTGATTTTTCAAATCTTGTAATTGTTTACTTTGTTTTGCATATCTGAATGCAATGCGTACTTATATTTGTGCTGAACAATTTCTATTTGGCTACCAGTATTTCTATTGTCATTTTATGGAGGTAGTTGCCATGGGAATTTAGTTTATGATTGGATGACGAGTGAAAGGGAAGGGGGTTATTTTTATCATAAAATGAAAAGCAAGGGAAATATAAGAGTAATTTTACGAGGGAGGAGGAATTTTATTTTACCTCCTATATGGTAGATGACAATTTAGGGAAGTAGAATGAAGAATGGTTTTAATAGAGAAATTTCTATCCAAGGATTGAAAGCTTAATTATCTTGTGATTTGGATGGGTTCATTGAGTGCTTAGTTCTTTGGTAAGAATAGCGATAAATATATTTAGGGCATGCATTTGGGATTACGAAGAGTGTAGTGCGAAGAAAAAGGCTAGAGCATACAGATGCAGTGTTAACGATCTTATCGTGTGCGAAGAGTAAGCTTGAGTTATTGGTTAGCGGTCTCATGTATGGGAATTGTGTTAAGGTGGGAAACTCTGTTATGGGGGTTAATTATTGTTGTATTGGTCTTTTTTTTTTTTTATTACAGATTTATGTAATTAAAATAAATGTTAATATTAAATTAGTTTGTACAAAGGGATGTTTTAATTATTATTTAATTGTTGAATGTTTATTTTTAAATGACATTTAGATGAATTTTACAAATATAATGAAACCTTTAGGGCCTGGAGCTTATATTTTGGCACATTGAATGCGCCTGTCCTTGTCGGGTCAACTCCATAATTTGTTCCTTCAATTTTATTTTTCAGTGGACACATTAGTGAAGAATATTACTAACATTTTTTTTTTTATTGTTGCAGACATTTATTAAAAATTGTAAAATTATAAGTGAAAATCATTGATCAATGCAGTGATTTATGAAATCAATTTTACTAATGAGATAAGACTTTTTTGTTGTATAAGTGAAAATCATTGAATAAGTGAAATTTATAAAATTTATGATTTTTAATTAATTTTAATCAATTCTGAACTATGAAGAGTGTTAAAAAAAGAGTGTATTATTAATACCGCATCTCTTTTCATTTATTTTGACTGGTCAATGTTGGAAAAAGAAATAAAATAAAAAAAAAAAAGCGATTGGGCAATTGTTGGACTGGTCTTTGGGGTAGACTCTTTTCACACTATAGCTATTTTTAAAGTGCAATCCAATAATTCAATGGTTATCTGGATGTGAACCAAATATTTTCTTAGGATCCAGGCATTCAGCTACACGTCTGTTTTTAAATAAATTTTATGAAACATAATATAGATACATGCCGTCTTTATGGTGGAGGTTTTCACATTAGAGATACTTTTTTTGGTCAACACTCAATGATGTACCCTTACTGTGAGCGCACCATTGTCAATGAGTGAAGGAATTACTTTCATTCCAAACGTATTGGAAGTCTTGAATTTACTTTCCAAGCGTCATATGAGTGCAATTTCACTAGTAACTATTCTTGCCTTACCGAAGATCAACTTAAATTTATTATCGGAGTATAATTGATTTCACCTTTTTCTTTATCCTCATTTATCTACTTAAATCACATTCTCCTACATATGGACTGATAGATCTTTTGTCATGAATCCTCCCATGTGAAGAAATGTAATCTAAATACTGGATTATTCAATTAACATTTTGTATTTCAAAGGAGTATAAACCTTGTAGGTATATGTGCACCAAACCTTTTTCAATTGCACTGATGTCAATCCCTTCATAGGTGGATGGAATTTTTAATTGCCAAAAATTTACCATTGTAGATATACCTTAACAAGTAATTTATTCATGTATCTTTTAATCCAGCTTTTTCATTAAGCATTCGACCTATTATCGGTTAAGAGATGCCTTTAGTTTACACCAATAGTATTAAGAACTCATTCCAATTAGGAATAAGCAATCAGCCAACATGCATATCAACTGAAATAAAATTATTTTAACTTATCTAATGATGTCAAGTTAGAATTTTAAGTATAATATCAAATACTAAAAAAAATTTATTATTTATAATGGTGTCACTTAATTTAAGCATAATATGTCTTCAGTGAATAATTATTTTAACTTAACTATTGATTTTAAATTCAACTTCTAAATATGTAATTATGTTAAATACTAAAAAAAATTACTTTATTATTCGTAGTGTTATTGCTCAGCTTATGCATAATTCTCTAGTGGAGAATATATATAATTTGTACAAAAATTAAATAATTAAACTAGTAATAAGCAACATGAACAACTACAATGCAGATAAATAAAGGTGGAGATGAGAGTAATAAACTAATAACTCGATTTTGTCTTATATACTCGTATTCATAGCATATACTAAACAAAAAATACAACAATAGTTGCAGTTGATTTTCAGATCATTGCCATATGTCAAACAGCTTGTTTCGGCACTAATTTGTCTTTTCTAGTCCGAAATGGGTATGTATAGGTCATAACTGTGGAAATTTCAACCTTAAAAAACATTTTTATAGTAAAAATTATAAATAAAACATAATAATTGAAGAATTGGGATTTATGCTTTGTTTGGTTAACAAAAATGGGCTGGAATTAAAACTAAACTTCATGTTATTTTTTATTATTACACTCCATGACTGACCTTTTAAAATGAATTTGTACAAAATATATAAGTAAAGGTGTATCTATTCTTAAATGGTAATAACTAAGATCATAACCTATTTTAAATTAAATTACCAGTAAATAAGTTCTTATTCATATATTTTATTAATGAATATACCTTCAAAAAAGGCCTTATCTATGTTCGTTTTATCTAGACAAACAATGTTATCTAATGTCGTTTCTGGCGGATCCAAAACAATAAAATACACACTCAATTAATTTAGCACTGACCACAGTTGTCTCTATTGTCGACGGACGAATAAGAAGCCATTTCGTAACTTTCGTTGCATTGCACACTTATTTGTCAAATATGTTTTAAAGTAATATAAGAACAGGTAGTGTAAAGAATTTTTATATTGTTAACTAATAACAATCATCATATTATCATATATTAACTTTTATAATATTAGTTATATTAAACAGTTACAGTTTATAAACTTTCATGAGTCTTTTCTTTTTGTAAACTATATTATTTTAACACTTTACGTCAATTAATTCATGCACTTTCCGTACAACTTACAAGAATTTATTTTTCTTATTCCAAAGAAAAGCATTGTCGTTAGCCTTCTTTTCAAAAGTAGTGTTGCATTTGCAACATCACTGTCACATGTCAAAAGTAAATGAAATGTGATGAAGATAAGTGGGTGCATAACAATCATAATATAATTTGTGAAACCTCAATTTATTTTTTCTCTCTCTCCTCCTTTCTTATTTGTACAAATTGTTGTACAATTAACATTTACCAAAGTGAATTCATAATTTCTTCTTGTCTTTCAAACTTTCACGAAAGCCGTAGCCGTTAGGTTCAAATAGGTCCAATAAGTTTTGAATCCCCACATATACACAAGAAAATGGTTTGAAGAATTTCTCAAAATTAGAAATTTCTTCTAAATGTATACATATATGGGATAAACTTTGCATTGACACGTATTGTTTGCAACTATGATTCACTTTGTAGCTAGGATACTTTTTTATACAAAGTGTATGTTTATCCACTATAAATTCACTGTTATTTTGAAGACTTTTGTGATACCTTTTAGCAATGGTGGGGAATGTACAAGATATGATGAGATTTGCCTTTTTACTGTAACAAAAATGAAGCAGTAACACTTGAATTTTTCTTACTGAAGATTTAAGTTTATGGGGGAATTGTTTGGAAGACGACGTCCAAAGATGTTTGATTCGGTTCCAAACAGAAACATGTTTTTTTTTTTCATTGCAATATCTACAAATTCTAAAGTTAGATTATTGGTTTGTTTTATTTACCTTGATTGACATTTCAAGTACAAGTTGTTTTGTAAAGTCTTGTATGTATTCTTTCTTATTTATGCTTCAGATTCCTCTCCCCTACTCTATCTTTCAGTGGTTGACCTCTAACTTTTACAGAACTTTGAAGTAACTGATGATCTTTGAATGTCTAGTACTAATTACTTTGTCAACTCTTTTAAAATTCAACTAATGCTTTTTGATAGGATTAGGGAGTAACTACAGGAATTTATTTGGACTTGTGAAGATGACTTAGAACTCCAATAAACTCTAATTTATTTCAATAATTTTTTAGTGAATCTTGTTAAAATAAGCTGTTTAAACAGCTTAATTAATTGCTCATTCAGTAAGCTCTCATCATGAGACTTTGTCATAAATTTAACCTTGAAACTAGTTAGAGTAAGCTGAAAAAAAAATAACTTATTTTGATAAGTTTTACCAAGAAGCTTAATGAAATAACTTAAAAACTTATGGAAGTTATAAACCATTTTCTCAAGCTCAAATAAACTCCCCTAGTTTCTTCCAAACGCTATGCTTAATTAAGCTGGTTAGCATTTTTAGTCTCAAACAAACAGATATAAGTGAGTTGCACAATCTTTTTTCTGCTGATTTTACGTCACAATATTAACTGAATCCACATATATTTAATTCTCTTCATTTCCAAGCATTATAGTATTTATGTATCCATTCTCCAACGGGCCAAAACATAATGTGACCAAGAATGTATATATTGGCCCACGTCCTACATGAACATCCACCCATGCACATGGGATTGTGGAAGTAACAGAAAGGGTATTAAATGCATACTTGATCTACTATGCATAGATAATAAAATGTAAAATGAAGTTTAGCATGATGACCCTCCTATGGTTTTCTTGTAATTTTGCCCCAATAGATTAGTTGGTTTACACGTTTAAACCACGAGAACAAATTAATAATGACAGTAACTCATAACTCGATTCATTGAACTCATAAAATACTTAAAAAGGGAAAGAAAATCCACCAAGATATCAACATTCAAGGGAGAGAACAGGGAAATTAGAGTAAAATAGGGATTATAACAAAGTCACCTATATATAATTGGCATTGATGGTTGATGATATTAAATTGATGTTTCAATATTGATAGCACACAAATGGATCTAGACCACAAAACCTATATATAGCACTAACATTTATTTTAGGACCACAAGGCAAGAGATACTTACATATTAAAATTGATTACATGCCTTAATTATATCTCACATACCTTTTCAATTATGTCCCTCTCGAGCTACAATAAGTTCTTCTAAGTTATCAGCATCACCATTGTCTATAGGGAGCATGATCTCATCCTCAATTGTGAAATTATAATTAATCCCAATGGCTTTTAGAAACTCGTATACTTCAAACATGGTAGGCCTCTCCTTTGGCATTGCCGTAACACAGTTGCATGCAACCTTCAGAAATTGGAAAAGCTCCTGGTCTACACCCTTCCCAACTAGTGATTCATCAATGACTTCATGGAGTTTTGCATTGCTAGATTGCTGTTGAATCCATTCTACCAAATTTCCTTTAAAAGTTTCTGGAGCTTTAGCCACATGGGTAGGTCTTTCACCTGTCACCAATTCGAGAAGCACGGTCCCGAAGCTATAAATATCCCCTTTAGGAGTAGCCACCAAAGTTTTTGTATATTCAGGAGCAACATAACCTAAATCCCCAAACTCCCCATTCACAAAAGTACTCAAATGTGTATCAATCGGGTTCATCAATCTAGCAAGGCCAAAATCAGAAATTGTGGGCTCAAAATCAGCATCCAACAAGATGCACTTAGAGCTTATGTTTCGGTGGATAATACGGGGATTGCAGCTATGATGAAGCCATGCTAATCCTTTGGCCGCTCCAATTGCAATTTTGAGCCTTAGAGGCCAATCCATGGTGCATGCACCAGCATCAGGATGTAGTTGATCATGGAGGGTACCATTTGGCATATTTTTATAGACCAAAAGCCTCTCCTTTTTAGCCACACAAAAACCTAAAAGAGGAACCAAGTTGCGATGTTTGACAGACCCTAGTATATTCATCTCAGACAGAAATTCTTTCTCTGAATGTTGAGATTCCTGCAATCTCTTAACCATGAGTGATGTGCCATCAAGAAGGACAGCTTTGTAAACAGTTCCTGATCTTCCAGTCCCAATAATATTGCTTTTGCTGAAGTTATCAGTAGCCTTCATGAGATCATTCAAGTTCATTTTTGAAATTGACTTCTCAAACAGAGAAACCTGACGTACAATTCAGAATAGTTAGGCATAATAAATGAAAGTTCAAATCACATGAACTGAGGCTCTGTAAATTTAAAAGAAACTAAACAGCCAGAAACTATTGTCAGCATTTCTAATATCTGCTACAGAAAATATATTGTTTTCTTGCATTTGGCACAGCAGTAAGTAAAAGATTTTTTCAGTGTTAATATAATAAACAAAGTCAAGAAGATACATCATTTGTTAAAAAATGAAGTTGAAAATATTATCAAAATAGATAACTTGCAATAAACATATTACCCATGAAACTGTCCACAATTGAACAATTTTCCTAAAACAAAGATCAATCTAAGAAGAAAAATCCAATTATAGTAATAGTATAATCACAAATGTAATATGCCATGCATCAATATAGCTTACCTTTATTGTTTTAGTTCCCTTTAAACTTCTTGCCCGCTTGTTTCCTTCAGGGTCCTCTTCCTTCTTCCTATAAGAAATACGGCGCACATAGAAGAACATTCCAATGCCCAAACCTAATGCTGCAACAGTCACACCACCAACAGCTGCTCCAGCTATAACAGCAGTGTTACTCTTTGAAGAGCCGACCTGGCAAGAATCCAACGGAGAACCACACAGGCCTGAATTATTTGCATAACTTTCTGCACCAGCTACACCAGGTTTAAAGGGTGGAACTGGCCCTGTCAAAAGATTATTTGCAACACTAAACGATTTAAGCCGCGGGAGCTGACTCAAGTTTGCAGGAATGTGACCAGTGAGTTGGTTTTGGTCAAGTCTAAGAGTATTAAGATAGGTACAATTTGACAGGGATGCAGGTATCTCCCCAGTAAAATCATTTGAAGATAGATCAAGAGTTGTCACAAATGTAAGAAGTGTGGATATATCAGCCGGAATGGTTTTAGAGAGTCTGTTAAGCGAAAAATCTAATCCTGTCATGCTTGTGCAATTCTGAATGCCGCGAGGGAACGGGCCCTTGAGTCCCATGTTGGACAGTTTTAGATTCAAGACCTTGTTCTCATCAGGGTGCCAACACTCAACCCCAATAAACTTGCATATATACCCTTCTGTCTTGTTATCGAAATTCCAAGATTGCAAATAATGGTAGGGGTCCTCAAGTGCATTCTTTACACTTTTCAAGCAGAATAAATCACTCTCAGTCCCACAAACCATGCCACAGAGAATCAGCAGAAAGAAACTAACAATAATAACACCAGCACCGGAAATTAGACCACCCATAGCCATCTTCATCAACACCACAAAACAAAAATCCAAGAACAAGTTATCAAGAAAAATTCACCAAAATTGGTATCTAAGGAAGCTGCAGCATAAAACCTATAGACTCCATAGCACTGCTACCTTCATAAGAACACACACATATCCTGAAACACAACAAAACAAACATCATCAACTCAATTCAGCACTTCACAATTCACACCAACCAATAAATCAAAACAAAAAGGCAACAACTTTTCCCCCGTTTGAGAACAAAATTCACAGTCTAAACCAAAAATCACTGAACATACATAAAAAATACATTTTTAAGAAAACCAGAGAAACCCTTTTGACATAAATGAACACAAGCACAACAGAAGGAACCCCAGATTCAGAAATCACGTGAATTTTGCAGAAAAGGACTGAAATACCTCCCACATGGGATATTGAGGAAGTAAACACAGAAACAACATGGAAACACCACTTTGCCCGAAGGAAAGGGCAAGGCATAGAAAAGGAAGACTAGACCAAGGGAGAGAGAGAATCAGAAATAGTGATGATGGGAAAGAAGAGAGCGTGTTTCATGAATTGTGATGAGAACACATAAGAGAAAGAAAAGAAAGATATTAATCCATCGGGTCAAACAAATAAACACGCTAAGCTAAGGTAAGCGTTTTTTTGTTTTTTTGTGGGAGCTTCAGAGACGACTAGACTATTGAGCAACGCCAAGACTTAGCGAGCTTGTTTCTTTGACTCTTCACTTGCTTTTGCTGAAAATGAGGGGGTGTTTTGGGGGAAAAAATTAAATAAAGAGTTTTTTTTTTCTTTTTTAACTTTGTCTTTTGAAAATAGGAAAAATCAATTTACACCCCATTCTTGAGGGTGTATTAATGTAAGAAAGAGAAATATAGAAAAAGAAAAAACCAGAAGAGATGGATGTAATAGATAATATGTTGAGAAATGTAGAAAAAAAATAGAAAAGAATATGAGTTTATGACGTGCGGAATTGTTTACGTTTAATTAGTAGTGAGCTGCAAATGCGTTAAATGTCCATATTTATTACTTTTTATTATATATAAAGACGACATTTATTACTTTCTGTAAAGGATGCAACTATACAAGTGATAAAAAGATTTGAATATCATAAACTCTTTCAAAGCAAATTTCTATTTTAGTCATCCAGATATACAGAGTACCATTTGACGCGTAGTAGGATTAAGATATGTTGTAGTTTAATTTCAATTTTTCTTGGTATTCTATTTTTTAAGATATATCAAAAAATAAAATAGAATCTCTTGTTCTAATTATTTTTTATCATAATAGTAATGTTTTAAATATGGCATATATATATAATGTTAAGTGAGATCAGTAGTTTATTATGAGAGTAATGGAAGTAAACATAGATAAGAGAGAAAAAGAATTATACTCTAAACGGATAACATAAAATAATTTTATATGTTATTTAATTACAAATAATTATATATAATATTTTATAAAAAAATTTAATAATATTTAAAAATTATTAATGACCATTTATGATTAAATAATAATGTAAATTTATTTTACATTATTAGTGTAATAACTATTGGTGAGGACCAGTCTTTAACATAATGATGCGGTTATATGTTGCTGATTTGTTAATCATCAATTCAAATTCAAAAAAAATATGTTTGTATATGTAAGGTTAAGGAGTATTTAAACAATACGATACATAAGTTTTTTGTTGTTTGTAATAATTATTGGTGCATGTGATCATTAAATTTTATAGATAATTATATTTTACATAAATAATTAAATAATTAAGATTAAATATGATGTTATGTAAGAAAGGATAAAAGAAAAGCAAAAGAAAAGTTGAATTGGATTTTTCTTTTACTTTTTTAAAAATGTTAAGGAAACCAATCATTTTAAAAAGTATTGAAGAGGCGTAGAAAGTAGGACAGATAATTGGATTCCTAAGGGAGTTTTTCGAAACTTTAATAAAAGGTATATTTTTTTTTTACTGCAATAAAAGGTATCTTTAAAAACTACAAAATCTCAACTCAATATTTTCATAACGTTAGTTTCGAAAACAAAAGATAAAGAATATATATATATATATATATATATATATATATATATATATATATATAAAAGTTATATATCTTTTAAAAACACATTTTTTTTCTACAAAAATAAAGAACTCCTCGTTTTTCAAGTATTTTATAAAAAAGCTTCTACACTCTAATTAATTAAAGTCTTCTTGTTTATTAATATTTATCTAAACTTTTTATTTTTTCAAAACCTCAAAAAGATAAATTTAATATTTATCTAAAAGTTTATAAATTTAATATTTATAAAATATAGAGGTTCAATGATACAAAATAAGAAAAATGTTTGAAGAATGAATTGAGAATAAAGTATGAGAGGTTTGAAAGAATGAAATAGTTAATGCTGAGGTTGATGGTGCTCTTTCATTCTTTCTAACTCTATGAACGTTATGTTTTTTTTTTTTTTTTTTTTTTTTGG
>PYAF01000504.1:97369-130686 GCA_007407185.1 Glycine tomentella | reverse complement strand
TTTTTGGTACTAATGAACGTTATGCTTCAAAGACTATTAAACTCTTCATTTTATAAACAAATATTAGAATATTCTACACACTTAGTAAATGTGTCATTTCCTCATTGAGAAACGTTTAAGTATCAATATTTTGCTACTCATCAAAATTTTAGAGTGCCCACCATCTTAACTCTAACATTATGTAAATTTTTAAGTGATCAGACAGCTTTAATTATTTATATAACCTATAATGGGCAAAATTTTCTCTTTTTACTCTTAAATAGGAACAGTTTAGATCTAACAATCAATATCTAATGCTATATATATATATATATATATATATATATATATATATATATTATCAGTAGTCATTGACTGAGAATTCTCACGGATAAAATCAAGAGTTTAACCTTTAAGGTGAAGCTTGCAGTTAGGTAAAGTCATTTCTATAAAGATGACTTCAGTATTTGAACTGCTAATATTACAAGTAAAATTCTACAATAACAATCAACTGTCAAATGTAATACTTATTTATAAAGGAAAAAATTAGTTGCTATTTTATAACAATTATTTGGCCCCTAAGAGGAAAAGAGTTAATTTAATCCATCCTATCCATACTCTATATATATTGAGAAATTTAGAAAGAAAAAAATAAATTGAGATAAAGAGTCATTTTAGAAGTTTAAAATTTCTTATATTCTATATATTTCTAACTCAACTAAACTACTAGTATAAAACAATATTACTTAAAGTTTTAAAGTACATATGTAATCAAATTAATTATTTCTGGGGTTCAAAGTTCATAAGTAACTTTTGAAAAAGTAATAAATTTTCAATAAATATTTAATTAAGTTTATCCAAATGTACTATTATCTTGTATCGTCTCATTTTTTTTATTGTCCTGATATATATAGACATATACCGGACTCAAATATAATTCATTTTAGAGATTGACATAGGACAATTATTATGGAGATCAAGGACCCGATTGTCTCATTTCTTTTACTATTGTTCTTACATAACTTTAAAATAGAAAAAAAAGTAACTGAAAAGCTTTACGTCACTCTAGTCTCCAAAATGCCATTTCATGATTTTTTTTATTTTTTATTTTACTTTTATGACCTCAACAAGAAATAATGCACCGGAAAGGGATTAAAGATTAAACAATGAAACATCATGACTAAAAAAAAAAGAACAATGAAACATCATAGAACTTGCGCACCATCCCAAATTCCAAACCAATCATCTTAGATTGACATTTCATAGACCCAAATTTGGACACAACGTGCCATCCGGGTTCACTTTACGTAAATTAATAAGAGATTTCCCATTATTTCACTAAATAGTATGCTTTCTAGTACTCACTCTCGAACTCAAATTATTTGACCTTTTCAACTACTAATGAGAAAACTGCAAATGAGTTTGGTTTTCACCTCAACCGTGAAAACGACACGCATTTAGATACTCCCACTTTGTGATGGCTAGCCGAAACAAGCACGGAACATATTACGACAATTAATTTACTTAAATGTATTGCCTTCTCAGATTAATTGAGATTAACTTAGCTATTAATTTTAGATGAGTATTTTTAAAATAAAATTCAAATATCGATAGCTAACTCAAACAATTTTTTAACAGCTAAATTAACCTCAAATTACAGTCAAATCTATGTAGTGGCCTGGTGATCTTCATTTGAATTATATAAAGAATAAAATTCAAGGATACCGAATACTCCTAGAATACTACTTTACATTTAAAATTATGTAACAACCTCTACAAAAATAATACTGATTTTCCAACTGTATATAATACTCCATATTGCTTGCAGATTCTTTGATGTGGATGATAGATTACGATCAAACTTTATTGTTATCTTTTTTCACAACCTATTTCCATAGTTGAAGATTAGTCTCCGACCAAAGAGATCAAACGGAGACTACTGCTGCAACTATCTTTACTACAACAGAGACTAGTATTAGAGAAAACTTGAGACTCAGTTCTACTGAAATAATTGCTTTAGTATATTTAAATTTTTTATTTCACACGGAACAATGAAAAAAAAAATAGAAACAAGCAAATTGCAAGTTAGTGGTAGCTTAACAGGAAAACATAGTTTGGTCTCGCAAAAAAGAAAAAAAGAAAAGCATTGATTGAGAGGATGCGGGACCAAAAAACTTTATCCTAAAGCCTTTGTTTTAGATACTTATCGAAACGGAGTCTTTCTAAATGCAAAGCTTAATATCTATTTCAGGGGTCCCCTCCTCAACCTTTACGCGTGAGCACTTACAATTTGTAAATTTAAAAGCCAAAATACTCCCTTGTTAGCTAGTCAAATTGTCACAAAAGAGAACATAGTAATCTACAAACCATTATAGGATAGTTTGAAGAACGTTTCAGCATATAACATCAGATGTGATCAAACCAAGAAAAATAAGCAACCTTTTCATACTCAGGAATCCACCATTCTTTAAATAATGGGGCTGGGCTCAGTGATATACATGAATAGTTCTCATTTCCTAAAGGACTCAAGCTATTACTAATAGGAAAAGACAGCAAACCTGTAATTCCTAAACTGAAAATGCACCAAGGCATTTTACCCTTGCCACGCCAACCAGAAAAACCTTCTAAGGCATCTTAACCATACAGTAAATTATCATCATAAAGATTCTGAAAGAATTATGATCTAAATGAAACAAGTGCACCTATCTCCAAAGCAACATAGACAATCCTTTCGACATCTAAGTGCTGAAGCATCCCCTTGGTAATATAGACATGCCAATTTGTTTTCCCTGTCCTTGAAAAAAAAATGAAAGATATTTGACATCAGATGACAAGTTCAAACTCTTCCATCCATAAATTTAACTACTATGCAATACCATTTGCCTTATTATAGGCATTAAGTATAGACTCTCCAGGGCAGAAAGTAGATACTACATAAAGTTACATAAATATAATCCAAATTCAACTATTGTATGAAAAAAAAATTGAATTTAGATAACTATACAATTCTAGAAGCCTTATTTCCGAGCTATGATTCAGATGCAACCAAGACTAACATAAAAAATAGTGAGCACAAGAGACTCCACTAAATGCAAATGTCCAAGGTACATTCAAGATTCCTCCTGGTGCTTTTGCTTCTTTGATGTTCTGCTCTTTTGGACAATGTCCAAGGTTGACAGTTCCCCATCCACAGCATCTTGCTCTAGCATTATTCGTTCTGGCACAATTCTTCTCTTCTTTTCACTCCTGTGAGTTTTATAAGACAGCTAAACATGAATGTTTTTACTTTCAAAAATATTCTTTTGACTCTACAAATACATTATAAGAGAAAAACCTGTCAACATGGTAATCAACTTCCAAGTTTTTATCCAACCAATAAATGCTGCCCGTGTGATCAGGAACCAGAGACCCATAAACATGAAGTATTTCTTCATCAAAACTGCAAAAAAGATAAATCATTGAGATTTATCATGAGATGAAATGTTCAACTCAGAATATTTATGTGTTTAATTATATCCAGGGTCATTGTATTTAAACTATCAATTCATGACATTTTCATCATCCTATCTTGACTTTTCTTCTTGGGAGGTTATCTTATTCTCGCAAGTTGCATTGATTTAGTGTCCTGTATTTGGTCTCTAATAAATTTCCATTTCTATGAAAAAAATAATGTTCATATTATTCCTTCTACAGTCTACACTACTACAGAAACAACCAAACACAAACTAAAGTCCTTACAAAAATAACAAAGAAACATAGAACAATTATATGATACCTATTGCATTTGCATAAGATGGCATGAGTGCTCGCTTTAATCAGTTCAACAAAATGACAACGCAAATACAAATACATATACATATTCACATACAATCAATAAGTCAACACTGTGGAGTTTCTACAGCTAACCATACAGTTATAAACAGCCATGCAGAATTATTACTCACTATTTGCTAGTTACTACTCATATGACTCTGCAAGTATGGTGTTTCTTCACTGCAGCAGTGCAGCCAACCCCGCCTAGTGGGAAAAACACTAGGTTTCTGTTGTTTCTTCATTGTATCAACTAGGATAGTTGACACTACCCGATGATACAAATGTGCATCAACTCATCAACATTTCAAGTCACGACGAATTCCACAATACAAATATACATTCGACACAATTAGTCTTAATTGAAGCAAATTAACAGTATGTCACCTCTTGACTAAAAACCGTATCATGGTCCCGACCTTTATCACATGCCGCTTGTGAGACCTGCTGGCATAAACCTCTTGCCCTCGTTTCTACAAAAAGAGGAACCACACAAACCATATCAACAACACTAATTAGTAATTAATCGCTAAAACAAATAGAACTATCAGGCCTGTTTGGAAAAACTTCTCTTTAAGCACTTGCAGTGGAAGAAAATATGAAGGAAAAATTAAATAAGTTTCTCCATGAGTTAAAAACTTCAAATTAGTTTATACATAAGATAATTTGCAGAAGCTCTATATATCATATCAGCTTCTCCAAAAGCTTATTTTTAACTTATGCATAAGCTAATTTTAGTTTATGAAAAAATTTATTTCATTTTTCTTTCATATTCTCTTCGTTTGTGGAGAAGTTTATCCAAACAGGCCCTAATTAATCATCAATCACTCATTAGTTAAGCGCTAAATCACATTATTGCGAGGCACTCACCGTTTTGCACACGAAGTCTTCCCTGATATCTTTCTCAGTTATAATCGCAGAGGAAAAGCCAAGCACAACAACGCGAATGGACTCATGCGTAACCTTAACCACCTTCCCTTCTGAAACCAACGAAACAACAACCACGAACACTATTAGCTAAATTACCAGAGGCATTATTTTGTAAAGAAAAAAAAAAAAAAAGAGGCAGAGAGAGAGAAGAAGAAGAAAAGAAAGAGTACCTAAGAGCATGTCTGGTTTGGGAGAAAAGAGCAACAGATTGACGTTGAGGTTGACGCCGAAGTAAGGGTGAATGCCGGGGAGGATCTTGGCGCACGTGTCGAGAGAGTTGACATCGTAGGCCAAAACGACGCCGTCGAAGATTTGGCTGAACCTGCAATGCAAGGGGGAAGAAGTTAAAAAGGTGCGGGAAACGGCGACGTTTGAAGGAAGCGTGCGGTGCTGACGTGAAAAGCAAGGAGCTGAGTTGGCGGAGAATGGCTTGGGAAACTTGGTTGGTTTTGGAAGGGTGAATGTATGCAGTTAAGTTGGCTTTGGATACCTTGAGCCCCTTCATTGCCGAACCAACAACAAACAAAACTGCGTGGGAATTAGGTTTTTCCACTTCTAATCATTTCTCATAGCGCCACTGGAAGTACTAAAATGCCCTCCATCCTCGCTCCACCTTGGTTTTCCTTTGTCGCCGGCCACCTCCAACACATATAAAACTAAATATTCTCACTGCTTCACAAAATAACTTTTGCATCAAATCTAATTTTACAATGAAAAATCAAAATTAAATTGAACGTGTATTAGTGTGATCAACGATTTTTTCTTTTAATTACCCAGTCTATCCGGTATCCATTATTTAATTTATTTATATTCACCTCTGAATTAAGTTTTAATCATTCTTAAAATAAAACTATCAATCATTAAATTCTCTTTGTATTACGTATTAAAATTTCATCATAGAGCTAAAATATAACTAGCATTTAGCTAGTAATATAGACGAAAAAATATTAATTGATATAAATATAATTTATAATAAATAAATAATTTTAAATTTATAAATTATATTATAATTTCATCATGTTAGTACCGGCTCGGCGGTGAGGGTGGCGCATAGGGTGGTTGGGGGTGGCGGGGAAGGGGGGAGAGTGAGAGCTAAGGTGGTTGCTGAGCTTGTGTCTGATGAGTGGGTGGTGGCCCTCTTTGCCGGGCAGGAGGGTGCTAAGGATAGGGTGGGAATGCATGCTGTTCTCTGGAATTGGTATTGCTTGCTGAACCATTTATTTCCTAATCTGCTTCTTCTGCTAGCTGGGATTTGCCTAATGCAGTGGGGGATCTCTTAGATTTGCTTTCTGTTTTGCCATCTTAAACGTTTTCACAAGGAAATATATAGAGTGTGATTGAATGGGCTATAAAATGATTGTTGGTGGTCAAATTGTCACTAAGCGGATAGCTTTGGTGGTTGAAGTAACGATTGAGTCTAATGAAAGGGACTAACCTTTCATAAAATGGTAAATTACAGTTTGAATTTTCATAGGAAGAGAAATTCACCATTTAATAGTTGCTTGTTCTTCAAGCAGAAGCAGGATTGCCTTCTCTGTTGCGTAGCTATGGCAAACCCAAAAAAGGACATAAGCAACTTGCTATTACTTTCTTTGATTCTTAGATGTGTGGTGCTACATGCCTAGATTTTTATTGATTTTACATGTTCTGTGAGTACAAGATCAAGAACAATAAGCTTCCCTATGGGATGTCTCCGTTGGCTCAATATAAAATTTAATCTTTGCAAGAGGAATAGTTTGCTGAAAGGAGTATCCCCCATTGCTTTTTTTTGTTTAAATGGAACAATTTATTAATCCACAGCTTCAGAAACTTCTTCTGATTAATGTCAAGTCACAAATTCAAACATATTCTAGTAGGTAACTAGTAACGAATAAGTCACTCTTTGCTGCTTTCTCCCTGAATCCTAGTTCTACTGCAAAAGGTAAACCTTTAAATTGCAGCATTGGCAAACATTGCAGAATTAGGTAAGAGGTCAACTATAAGTATGCTTATGCAGTGTTAATGTGTTATACATTATACTGCAACAATATAGCTGCCCTATTTGCCAAATGAGTCTGGACAACTAACAACTGTCCAAGAGGCTAAGCTCTGTCTTGTTTTCAGGCTTGCGTATCATTTTATGGCCATCTATATTTTGGAATTAGGATAGGAGCATTTATAGTGGAGTCAGAAGCAGTGTTGACAGAGCCTTGAACAATCTCTAGGGTATTTCAGGAGTTATCTTTTTTACCGTTTTCCTGATGCATATTTGCATTCCATAACATTTTGCAATCCTTAGGAAATTCTCTCCAAATGAATTAACTGATCTCAGTATTTTAATGTGATTCAGCGCTGCCGATCATTTTCAATCAAAAGATTATGTGACCAGTGCGGAACTCTTTGAAAAATCAATGCTATATATTCCATATGATACAGAGAACAGAATACTTCGAGCCAAGGGCTTTAGAGTTTTGTGTCTCTGCCACCTTGGTCTCCTTCAGCTGGATCGTGCTCAAGAATACATCAACGGGACTGAAAAGGTATTGTTCTTCACACAGTTTTGCATTCGTTGCATTAATTTTCAATTAACTATTGGCAGTTTTGTATCCATGCTTTTCCATCACTGCAGCTTGAGCCTAACATTGTCTGTGCTTTTCTTAAGGTACCATCCTCTCTCTCTTCGTGTGTGTTGGTGCTTTTGTATCCATATGTATACATAAAAACATCATACAAATTTATGATGCTATCCTATGTGGACGCTATACATTCGATATCCTATGTAATACTTTAAGCTGGTTACATCTTACAACTAATCCCACTTGCATCTCATTAGAATCATGTTTGTAACAGGAATGGCATGAGAACTTACGTTGACATTTCATTTATTTTGACTCAGTTCAAAATTTATCTCCAAAAGAATGACCACCAAGGTGCTATTAATCAAATTGAAGCGATGACAACATGCCTTGACTTTGAACCAGATTTTCTCTCACTTGCAGCACAGGAAGCTGTTTCATGCCATGCTCTACCTGTTGCTGTTGCTTCTCTATCAAGTATGCTAAACTTCTATGCTTCAGGAAAGTCCATGCCCACAGCAGAAGTAACAGTTGTGCGCACCTTGCTGACAGTCCTCTCTCAAGAACCGGGTAACGAACAGCAAGTTGTTAAATTCTTAAAACACGCCCTTACACGAGCATTGGAGATTGGTCCTGATTGCTTCTTTGGAAAAGAGGAGGTTGGAAGACGGGAATAGAATTGGTTTGCTCTGACTTCATGGAACTTTGGTACAAAAACGGGGCAGGATCGGAACTATGAATTATCAGCTGAGTTCTTAAGACTGGCATCGGATTTTTATGCTCTAGTTGAGGGATCTGATAATGAGAACAATGCCATGGTTTGTAAATCGTTAGTGCTTTCTGTGTCATCAATGATATGTTTAGAATTTGAAAGGAAGACTTCGATGTCAGAAACTGAAGTCAAGCAAGCTTTACACTTGCTAGATAGAGCAGGGCAGGTATGAAAATGTAACCACCTCATTTTGCTTGATGCATTAGTCTTTTAGATTGACATGATGCATAAAAGGATGTTTCACGCTATAAAACTAATTCCTTTTTAGGTTATATTTTAATTTTGAATTCTGTTGAATATTTTCTCGCTCCCTTCTTGTGTGGATGCAGATGCTAAAATCAATTTCGGCCAGGAACTCTGTTAACAGTGACCAAATTAATACCATTAAGCCTGAACTGTTTTTCATATACACTTTCTGTGCTTATGATATACAAGGCAGGCTGAATGACTTAGGATCACAACTTCTCAATGTAAAAAGCTTTGCTAGTTCCAAGGCTTGCAAACCCCACCACCTCCTTCAAATAGGTCTCGCTGCCTCACAGGGACCACGGTTGAATCATGAAGTAGCCTCCTTTGCTTTAAATGAATGCCTCTCATCTTTCCTTTCATCAGCAGCTCCAGATTATCAAAATGTTGCTCTTGTTATGCGCAAGCTTATATCCATTGCCAGCATTCACAAGGGTGATACAGATGATGATCTTGTATATAGCATGTACAAGCAAGCCTATAGGATAATGGTTGGTTTGAAGGAAGATGAGTATCCAATTGAAGAAGGAAAGTGGCTTGGCATGACTGCATGGAACCGAGCAGCAGTGCCAGTGAGGTTGGGTCAGATTGAAGTGGAAGAAATGGATGACTGTGGGATTAGACATTGCAAAGCATGTTCCAGCCATGGAAGCTTACAAGGCATGCATGGAAGAAGTCCTTGGCAATTTGAAGAAAGAACTTTGATATGCATGAATCTCAAATCCGGTTTCTAGAAGTTACAAAATTCATACATGTACAGGAAAGAAGTTCAGAAATGTTTAGAAAACATCTGGTTTTGAATTTTGCATTGGTAAAGTTCATACATGTAAGGTACTAAGGTTTATAAATGTGTGTATATGTATAAGTGGGACTCCTCTCAACTAAATTTTTTGTACACTTGAAAATGCAGTAGATCCGATGGCTCTAAAAAACAAGTCATATGCTACTTACAGAATAAACAAGTCAACTCTTCATCACAAAATGTGCATACGAGAGATCTTCATTACCAAAACTCTATTGAATTCAGGGCACACAAGAATTATGAATACTGCTTAGCGAATCTACTTATTCAATTGTAGATCATCAGTATCCCCTTTAACTATATGGTACATTTTGGTAAAAAAAAAAAAAAAAACTATATGGCACATTACATATTGAGTACTATATTACAGAAAAAACCCTAAAATTTCCTGTATATTGGCTATATGGTACATATCCCCTTTAAGCAGTTGATGAATTAGTGAATAAATATTATAATTGTTAACGATAATAGTTGGACCCAAATCTAATAAGTATATGCACAAAATATCCATGATGAAGTGGGAAATTGTCCCATAAATAGTTTTCAATAAGGGTATTTACTTATTAGTTTTTTTTTTTTATATAAGAATAGATAGTAGGTATAAATCTTTATTAAAAAAAGTTATATTTTGATGGTGTAAAATGTTTTACACAGTCATTCAATCATAATTTATCATGTATGATAAATTTATTGATTGTTAAAATAATTATCTTAAAATAATTCAAATAATAATTTATGAATAGATAAAAATATAAAATTATTTTATAAAGTTAGTGCATTAAAATTAAACTTTACTTTATTATTACTCAACTCATTCTATACATGCATTTATTTAATATATTAATAACTACTTCATCTATAAAAGAAACTATTTCAAGAAATTAACCTATTAATCTTACACACTTAATAAACATATAAAATAATTGGTTCATCTAATTTGTTTAACTTGTTAATATTTTGAATTGATAATAGTACTACAATAATATATTTAATTATTAATATATATTTATTGTATTAATAACTAAAATAAATAAAAAAGTATTTACACATTACTCCATATCCAAATTTGGAATCCTTGAATAGAATATTTGCATAATGTTTTCTTATGTATAAAATTTAATACATTTGTTAATTATTTCAAATAAAATAACCAATTTCATCCAAAACACCATATATGGAAAGTAATTTTAAATAAACCAAACTACATACTTATATTTCTCGGTTCCACTACATATAGTCATATACTATAAATTATTAATTCCTGCATAACATAAGATAAGATGCATATATTAATGTCAAGTATAAGTTAACTGTCCCTTTCTCTATCCTTTTTCTCAGAAAGGATCACTTAGGTGAGTGTGCAGCATTTCCCAGTCATGGATTCTCTGTCTCTTCTACTCTCCCCTTATCCACTCTCCACCAAAACCCAGAAATTCCCCACCTTCAAACCCTTCTCCCATTTCTCAAACCAGAGCACACCACTCTCTCCTAAATCCCAATTACCCTCTCTTTCTGCACTCCAAAACCCCTTAGCAAAACCTTTCTTCTCATTTACCATGCTCAACCTCTTCACTCCACTTCCCTGCCTCGCTGACGCGGCCGCTGACGTGGCCTCCGACGACGCCGGCAAAATCAACCTCGAATCTGTTCTGGTTTCCATCGACAACTTCTTCAACCGCTACCCGTTTTTCGTCGCTGGGTGCACCTTTATTTGGCTGGTGGTGATTCCTCTGGCGGAAGAGTATTTGAAAAAGTGCAAGTTCGTGTCGGCGATTGACGCGTTTAGGAAGCTCCGCGATGACCCGAATGCGCAGCTGCTGGACATAAGGGACGAGAAGAACGTGCGGTTTCTGAAGTCGCCGAATTTGAAAATGTTTGAGAAGGAAGTGGCGCAGGTTGAGTTCGCTGAGAATGGGAATGAGGATGAGTTTGTGAACAAGGTCTTGGGGAGGTTCAAGGACGCGCCAAACACTGTTATATGTGTTTTGGACAGGTTAATAAAAACTGTGTATTGAAACTGAATTCTGATTTGGGTGTGATTGAGGTGGAAAAAGGAAAGGCTAAACGTCTTAATTTTTTTGTTTCACTTTTGTCCTTAAAAAAGTGTCTCTGATAGACTGAATTTTGCTCCACTTGTGTTAATTTTGGCTAACAACATGTCGACATGACATTTCTTACAGACATGTCACTAGATGGAAATTTTGATTCATGGAAAGGCAAACTAAGTAAAAAAAAAAAAAAAAAAAGAAGATGAAATTTGGTTTTGGAGTTTAGAACATAAGTGGAAAAAGTGTCTGATCATTTATATGATATTCTGGATTCTTTAGTTTGGCTTATGCTGGAATGACACTGGTGTTTTCCTAGAAAAGTCCCTTCAATTTTAAGAATTGCTAAGTGGAAGTAATGGATATGCTTTTGTATATCCTACAATTGGATTATTTTTTTTAACTATGGCATTTCACCTATGTGTTTTTCCCTTCATATTTTACATTTTACTAAAGATTGGGAAGAAATCTGTTTGTACTTTGTAGTATAACTCTGACTAAGATCAAAGGAGTCACATGTTTAATGAGTGTAACAGCATTTCTTTAAATACTATACATGTCTGCAGAATTCCTCACCTGTTTCTCTTTTGTGTGTAAGGTAGTTTTGACGGTAATTCCATGAAAGTTGCCGAGTTACTATTCAAGAATGGTTTCAAAGAGGCCTATGCAATCAGAGGTGGAGTTAGAGGCCAGCAAGGTTGGATGGTATGACCATTCTCTTCTCTTTTCTTTTACTTGTTTGTTTAGCAGAATGTGCACAATGAACATCTGTCTACATTCTATACATACTTTTCTTCACCTTAGAAAAACTAGTTAAATAAATAAATTGGTGTTCTTCATTGTCTTCATCAAAACGCCTATGAAGCTATAAAAGATTCTTACCTTTTAGAGTCTATAGAAAGATCGGGGATTCAAAAGTCAAATTTAGTAATTCTGCTTCGCACTTCAACTTGATGCCAACAAAGGAATGTATGTATCTGGCTGCAGAAAATTTATTCAAAGTAAGGTAACAGAGTCTTCATTGTTGCAGGCTATACAGGATTCCCTTTTGCCCCCTTCTGTGCATATAAGGAAAAGGGTAAAAGCTTCAAAGAAACTCAACACAAATGGAAATGGAGCCATCCAGAAAAATGATAGTAACAATAAGAGTTCCTTATCCCAAGATATATCTTCTGTTGAAAACCAAACAACAGACTATGATGGTGTGAAAAGCTCTGTAGAGTCCATTCCAGAAGTGAAAACTGGTTCTGTAGCATCCTCCTCTCCTTATCCCAATGTATGTTATCCTCAACTCGCTCATATTGTGTCTCTTCATGTTCTAACAGTGCATGACTTTGGTATGATTTGTTTGTCTCCATATTTATCAGGTTGGCTTAAATGCACCATTGGTGCAGGATCAATTTCTTAAGTAATCTAGTTATACTATACATATTTGTTTCAGTTTGTTTTGTTTTGAATTTAATGTGGTTTCTGAATAATTAGTTGCCACATGACAAGAATGTGATATTTTAATGAGGTGTAGACCTTAAGGTTATTTAGGCTTATTGGACTAGGTTTAGTACTATGTAAGTAACCCCAGTATAAATTATACTATTAAGGATTTGTATTCAGCATCTTTTAGCTGTATTATAAAAGTTTCAGATCTAAGAGGTTCTAAACCTTAGAATACCTCTTTGTTATTGTCCCACTGCATTGTATCTTTACTGCTCTTCCCAAATTCTATTGTTTAAGCTTCCATTTATATTCTACTGCGTGAACCTTGTAACTGGTGTTTTATGTCCATGGTTTTGTTATACTGTTTAACATGACAACCTATCATAGGAAAACACAGTTGAGGTATGTTGATATAATTTTGAAACTTGAAATACTCAAGAAATAGTTTTTCACTATCAATCATGTAGGGAAATGATGCGATCCCAAAAATTTTACTTTCAGTTTTTTGATGGCTCTTAGTTGTGACGTGATGTCTAAGAAACCCATTTTACCTTTTTCCTTCTTTGGGGGTCTTATCCTCTCTTTACTTAAAACAAAATCAGGTGGCCTATACATTACACTATAGTTAGCATTTTTCTTTCTTTCCTTTGGTTACAGTGAGCTACTTCATTGTTCTATTTTTGGCTGGACAACGACCTGACATCCTTTCAATGATTGAAGTAATATTCCAACTCCCAAGCCATTATGGGCTAGAAGATGATAGAGAATGGTTTAAACGATAAAAATCTGGAAGAAAAACAGGATGTATTGAATTAAAATGACACTTTAGAAACCTCTCATATCAGAAATTATAACTAAGACTGAAAGATGCTGAATGAAATTATAACAACTTCATAGAGATGTCCATTGGAGTATATAGATTGGTTCCGATGATAGTGATTCCCAACTTTGTCTATACATTTGTGTTCTCTTTTATATATGCCCAATATACTAAAATAATGGAAAAAGACTATAAACATCTTGATAAATTTGATTGATTTTATTTTGATATTTGCTTGCATGATTCGAAAACATGAAACAGAGCCACAGTGAACATCCATGTTTGTGAAGTGTGTGCATCGTACTGCTTTCTTACATTTTATATTTTGGAATCCCATTCTCTGATAAATGAGAATTCTCCCCATTTTTTTCTTTCTTTCTTTGCAGTACCCGGATTTGAAGCCACCATCATCTCCAACTCCGTCAAAGTCACAATAGTTTTGTTGGTTATACCATACTCAACTGACATCTGTTTGGCAGAAATGATTTCTGTAAAGACAGAAAGACAATTTGGTGACTGTGAAATCGTTTATTTCTAAACTTACAATTATTCTTTTTCAACCTCTTGTTGAGTTTTAGAGAGTGTAAAGCACGCAATCCGTAAACACTGTACAAGCAGAATCAATCTAGATGTTTAGTATTTATACTCTTAAACAAAATTTTAGCAACAATGAGAAGTGAATTAGTTGAGCAATTGATAGGTCTTTGGAGATTGGCATAAAAAAATATGAAGAAAAAATGAAGGTAATTATTAAATCCATTAAATGTTGCATCTTTTTAAGAATAAAAATAAAAGATGGTGGGCATTCATAATATATATATATATATATATATATATATATATATATATATATATAAACAGTTTATGGGATTAATGTGATATATTAGTTACATATGAATCCTCCTCTTTTTTTCTTCTAGATTTCACTCTCAATTGATACAACTTGGCTTTGGTTTTTACTCAATTGCAATTTCATTTTTAATGTGTTGATATGGATATTAGTTAATCGTATAGTGTCTTTGTGTATTAATTATAATTTGAATAATAATTTTATATAATAAAATGAGAATTTCAATTTTAAGTTATTTATAAATTATTTGAAACAATAATAATTTAGAAACTATGCATTTTGTACTACTATGGTGAAGGATGAAGAAACTCGTTCTAAAGCTCTATTTTGCATCTTCAGATTGTGATTCACATCGTTGATGCAAGATGTTAGTTCAAAGGGGCAGTAATTCACAATGTGGGTTGAGATTCTATTTCTACTTCAAAGGGCTATGATTCGGGTTGTTGATTTACAATGTTAAGCTTGAAGAATTGTAATCAACAATGCAGGCAGTTATGTAAGTCAAATATTTTCCCATAAAAGATGTAGATTGTATAAGCTAGATTCTGTACAATAGTATTGCTACTATCGTTGCTCCAAAATCCAATGTTGTATACTCATTTCTTCCATGCTTCACTCTGAGTAGACTCCAGCCTTTAAATATGGTAAAGGCAGGTACATATAAAAAGCACCAAACCATTCCTCTATGTCCTTATCTTTATAGGAAGAGGCAATTTTCAATAGTGGGAGCACGTAAGATCTAGGAATTATGGATTTTTTCTACCCTTGATAGTTTTTTTTAGCTCAGCAAATACAAGAATGAGGTAGGTTTATGGCTACCCCACAAATTAAAAAAAAAATAATATACATATATTTTATTTGATGAGATTGTCATTATTTAAAAAGAATATAATTGGTTTGAAAAATAAAGGGACTAATGCTTTCTAAAAAGATGATATTACTTTTTTATGACTTTTTTTTTTTTTTTTTACATTTCACTAATAATAAAACATAAAATATCCTACTTTTAATTTGTATTTTATAGTAATCATTTGGTTAGCTCCTCCCTGCTTCACACGAGGCTGAACCAAATCCATGATTTTATTTATCTTGAAACAGTGATAGTCAAAAGAGTTGGACTATTATAAACTCGTGTGACATGCAAATTTAAATTTATCAAAATTTTACTTTCCTGAGATCAAGAATGAAATATGAGAAGAAGAGAAAAAAATGAAAATCACATCATTATTTTTAAAAAGGACACAACTTTTCACCGCACTACTCTAGAGATTTTTGCGACCATGGTTAATTTTCGTTGATGAACAATTGAACATCTTTCCCCGGACTTTAAGGAAGTTAGTATATTTTTGGCTTTCTTCGTTTGTCTTTTGTCAAACTAAAAAGTGCTCCCATTTATTCTTTTTAAGTATAGTAAGGATATTTAATTCACCCGCGGCGTCAAAGTAGAACCCAAAGTCTATTTTTCGAGAAATGAGAAAAAGGAAACCATAGCAAATTACAATTTGAGACACAATCAAACATTTACTTTCTTAATATAATCCCTGCATCAGCATTACATTAAGTGGGTGCCTTAAAGATAACATCAAGGGCATGAAACTTTATAATCATAATATAATCTCCGATGATTAAAAAACCTAATATTATCTCCAAAGATGAAAGCATATATGCGCTGAAAAGTGTGATTTATTTCATTGTTTCCCTAAGTTTAGACCAGGTAGCAAAGTAGAGCGAAACAAGTTGTTTTACTTGTTCTTACTCAATTCTAAGAAAAAACAAAACACTTCATTTAAATTAAGTTAATCTTCTTTATTTCTTTTTTAAAATGAACATTTTAAAAAAATCAAGATCAAGGCTACTCCTAAGTCCTACTGTACACTACCCAGCCTTTGGCATAATTTAGTACTATTGTTTGCGTTTTTCTACTGAATAGTCTGTCGGTTTGACTATTAGCTAATGGTACGAACTAGCTGATTGTAAATATAATGCTTTCTCTTTGTCATGCAATTGTTGAAGGAAGAGACTATGTTACTAATGCAGGTTCTTGGATAAATTAATAGATAATTAGTATAATAATAGTATTGTTTTTATTATCTTGTTATTATTTTTACAGTATTTTAAAATTATATAGTTGTTGACCTATTTAAACTATATAAGTAAGTAGTTAATTCGATAGAATTTTAGATATATTGAATTTAAGACATGCCACCTACACTGTAACATTAAGTACATTTCGTATTATTTATGTGACCCACTGCTAAACATTCACTTTAAAAACAACTCAATCTCAAGATTAGAAAAACTAACCGTTTTCGTTGTCCACTTATTCAAAGCACCAGATATGATGATAATGTTGAATGTTCTATACCAAATACACATAAAAATCTTCATCAATATCGCCTATCACTTTGTTTCCATATACCAATTAACCAAGAATGTCAAAAGGTAAAAAGGAAATGAAAAAGAGAGAAAGAAAGAAAGAAAAAAAAAGACAAGAGAAAGGAGAAACAATGATTGGGTTGTAGTGGCATGCACTTAAATAAAAAACCCCAAGAGAGGGGAAGAAGTTGCATAGGCCCTGGAACAGTGCAAATGTGGAACCTTGAAGTAGTGAAAGTGAAACAGAAAGACCAAGAGAATCTTAGCTGTATGCAACACAACACAAAACAACCTAAATTCACTCACTCTCACCTTTTTCATCTCATCATCATAAAATTCAACCTTTTCACACTCTAAATCACTTCCTTCTCTGCAACAAAAGTTCCCACTGCCATTACTACTTATCTCTCTCACTCTCAAACCCTCACTCACTCACTTCACACAACAATGCAAACCTTCTTCTTGTACGTTTTCCTTTTCTTCTTGTTATGTGCACTTCAACAACTAGCCTCATCCCAACCCTTCTTCCTCAATAGAAGGATCCTCCATGAACCCTTTGGTCCTTTAACCAGTACTCTTCCACCTTCTGAAGCACCAAAACCACAACCTCTTCATGCTTCTCCTTCAAGCCAAAAACAAAAACCAAATCCAAAATATCCATCATCTACCATTCCCTCAACCTCTACCACTGCCACAACAATACCAACACCAACAACAGGTACAGCTGCAACACAATCACCATTTTTCCCATTATACCCTTCTTCCCCTCCACCTCCTTCTCCAATCACCTTTGCTTCCTTCCCTGCCAACATTTCCTCTCTCATTCTCCCTCACTCTCCCAAACCCAATTCTTCCTCCAACAAACTCCTCCCTGTTGCTCTCTCCGCCGTCGCCGCCGCGGTCCTCGCTATAATCATCTCCGCCGTCGTTTGTTACCGCCGTCGCCGGAATCATCCCCTCGCCACCGAAGGCAAACTTATCCGATCCGACACCGACCTCCGCCTGCTCCGGCATAGTGCCGAAACCGCCGTCGAAACTCGCAAGCTCCGGCACACGTCTTCCGCCAGCTCCGAGTTTCTATACCTAGGAACTGTAGTTAACTCGCACGTAATTGACGATAGCGCCGACGTCTCCGACGGCGGCGGCGACCGGAAAATGGAATCGCCGGAGCTCCGGCCACTTCCGCCGCTTGCGCGACAAGCTTCCTTGCCGCCGCCTCCATGCGACGAGGCGGGGTTTACCACCGCGGAGGAGGAGGGGGAGGACGATGAGGAATTTTACTCGCCGAGAGGCTCCTCGTTGGGAGGCTCCGGCGGAACCGGATCGGGTTCCCGGCGAATTTTCGCCGCCGGAGGAAGAAGCGTCATCTCTAGTTCGTGCTCTTCCACTTCTTCCGCCTCGCCGGAAAGGTCACACTCTATCGCGGATTCACCGTCGGCGAGTTCGAGTTCCCGGAGAACACCGCCAAAGTCTCCTGAAAATTACAACCACCAACACGTGCAATCTTCTTCTTCTCCTTCGTTGTGCTCAACACCAGATAGGGTTTTTACTGAACATAATTCAAATGAAGCATTAAGTGCATGTACACATGCACATGCATCATCATCATCATTACATGAAGGAACGTTGGAGAAAAATGAAAATGCATTATCATCACCACCACCACCACCGAGACTATCTAATGCTTCTTCGTCTTCTTCGGCTTTTTCTCTTCCCTCTTCGCCGGAGAAGGGGACACGTAATAACACTTTCGATCAGTCTCCGAGAATGTCGAGTGTCTCCGACGGACTAATGTTACCGGGTTTGTCATCGGTGCCTTTGTCACCCGCCCTATTGTCATCGCCGGAAACCGAAAGGGGAACTTTTAATGGATTGAGAACAAGTTCTTTTGGTGCGGCTGCGCCGCAGAGGAAACACTGGAATCTTCCGGTGCTATCACTAACACCACCCTTTGATGAAATTGGAACGGTTCCGGCTCCTCCACCTTTGCCACAGAGGAAGCACTGGGAGATTCCGGGTTCTGGTCCGCCACCGCCGCCACCATTGCCACGGCAAAGGAAGCAGTGGGGAGTGCCAGCGCCTGCACTGGGGCCCTCGACACCGGTTTCAAGGCCGCCAGAATTGTTGCCTCCTTCGAGGCCTTTTGTGTTGCAAAACCAAGGAACCAATGTCGAGTTGCCGGCGAGTTTGGGGGAAATTGAAGAGACTAGTAAACCAAAATTGAAGCCCCTGCATTGGGACAAAGTAAGAACCACCTCTGATCGTGAAATGGTGTGGGATCAGATGAAGTCCAGCTCATTTAAGTAAGATTCCAACTCCAATGTTTGTTAACTTTTCATCCTTTTATATATCAGTTTGGTATTCTCCTGATATTGGATGTAAATATTTGAAATATTATATTTCATGATGGTGTTTATTGTTTAACTATGAGTCTTTTTCTTGATTTCTTTACCTCATTTTGTGGATGGTGCTTAGTTCTTGAATTGAGTACATTGAATTGGGTTGGCTGCAGATTGAATGAGAAAATGATTGAAACATTGTTTGTAGTGAACACACCAAACCCGAACTCAGTTTTTCACCAGCTGAATCAGGAGGAAAGAGTACTCGATCCTAAAAAGTCTCAGAATATTTCAATCTTGCTGAAAGCACTTAATGTCACTATAGAAGAAGTGTGTGAAGCACTCTTAGAAGGTATATTTTCTATTCCTGCCCGAAGTTGTGACATAATTTTCTATAGCTGTTTTGGTAGGCTGGCAGTTATTGATTGATATATTGGCCCTGTAATTAAACTACCCCTTGTACACATTGGGACATTATTTAAGGAAAAGGAGAAGTATTTCAGTAATCAATTCATTATTAACAACTTTTGACAGCGTCGTTTTCTTTATAGTGGAATGAACTTATGCACGTCACAATGTTAGAATCAATTGATGAGATTTGTAATTATTA
Organism: Glycine tomentella; assembly: GCA_007407185.1. Classification (NCBI taxonomy): domain Eukaryota; kingdom Viridiplantae; phylum Streptophyta; class Magnoliopsida; order Fabales; family Fabaceae; genus Glycine; species Glycine tomentella. The sequence goes on along the minus strand of PYAF01000504.1, from coordinate 111,118 downwards.
TAGACAACAGCAGGATTAGTTTGCAGTAATTTGGCAATATCCTTTTCCTTATGCTGTTGTTGTGTTGTAGAATTTAGGTGCATTTCTTTCTTGAGAAAATAATATGTATGTTTCTTATATGCGAGTGTAAATAAAACTGTATAGTGATAACTATCTGTGATCAATAAATACCACTTGAAGGTAGTGGAAAATTTTGTTAACTTGCTGGTTTATTTCAAAGTAGTACTGATGATGCCCCAAATTCAATTTACCTTTCTACAGGTAGTACTGATACACTTGGAACAGAATTACTTGAAAGCTTATTAAGAATGGCACCAAGCAAGGAAGAAGAACGTAAGTTGAAGGAACATAAAGATGACTCACCAACCAAGCTTGGTCTGGCTGAATTGTTTTTGAAGGCAGTGCTTGATGTACCTTTTGCATTTAAAAGGATTGAAGCAATGCTTTACATAGCCAATTTTGAGTCTGAAGTGGAGTATCTTAGGACATCCTTTCAAACTCTACAGGTAATCTGCCACACTCATACTCGTTTATATTTATTTCTCGAGGATTATTCTTGCTATTGTCAAGGTGATAAATAGATGTTCTGAAGGCTTCTAGTAAATACAAGATTTTGTTGAAACTTCTAATGTTATAAACATGAATAGCTATTTCATTTTTTTAAAATAGTTGGTACTTGGTAGGAACTAGGAAGTTTTTTTTTTTTTTTTTTTTCTTCAGTTGTGAGGAATTATTGAATACTTACAGTGAACACTTAGTTTCTGATATTTTTAGCTTAGATCTATTAAATTTATTGAAAAGGACCTATTAAATTTATTGAAAAAAAGGTATGACCTTGGGTGTAAAGTCATTTCAATTTCTGTTATGCTTATATAGTGTACTTCTTCAACAATTACTCCATTTTAAACATCAATAGGAGCAAAACATGTTTACATTTCAGTCTTGTCGGTTTTCATTATAGTTTTCTCATAAGAGGTGAAGAATCCAGTTATGTTCCTTATGTTCTTCTCTGGCAAGTTTACCTTGCATTTCATGGCTTCTAGTTTCTTCATCTTTTGATTGGTGCTTTTGCAGGCTGCCTGTGAAGAGCTGCGACATTGTAGAATGTTCTTGAAGCTTCTGGAGGCTGTACTTAAAACTGGGAACCGCATGAATGTGGGGACCAACCGCGGGGATGCAGAGGCATTCAAACTTGATACTCTTCTCAAACTGGTTGACGTCAAAGGCGCAGATGGGAAAACCACTCTCCTGCATTTTGTTGTACAGGAAATTATCGAAACCGAAGGTGCTCGTCTCTCCGGCACTAATCAAACTCCAAGCTCTACTTTGAGTGAAGATGCCAAGTGTAGGAGGCTTGGACTACAAGTTGTATCAAGCCTGAGTTCCGAGCTAGCAAATGTGAAGAAGGCAGCTGCTATAGATTCTGAAGTTCTCAGCAGTGATGTCTTGAAACTTTCCAAAGGAATTGCTAGCATATCAGAGGTTGTGCAATTAAACCAAACCATGGCATCAGATGAAAGCAGTCAGAAATTCACAGAATCAATGAACAAATTCATCAGAATGGCTGAGGAGGAAATTCCAAAAATTCAAGCCCAAGAAAGTGTTGCTTCCTCCCTTGTGAAGGAGATTACAGAGTATTTTCGTGGGAACTTGACAAAGGAAGAAGCTCATCCATTTAGAATCTTCATGGTTGTAAGAGATTTCCTAGCAGTTCTTGACCGGGTCTGCAAAGAAGTTGGAATGATAAATGAGAGAACTATCGTTAGTTCAGCTCATAAATTCCCTGTGCCAGTTAACCCTATGCTTCCACAATCCGTTCCTGGATTACATGAGAGACAACGGTATAATAACTCTTCAGATGATGATGGTTCATCTTCGTCACCATAGCTATATCACTCATGAAAGTGACTTTTTGGTTGCATCTTCTCCTAAAAACCTGGAACCCAGATGATTTTTGATTGGTCAGAGCTTGCATGGTCTGGCCAAAATTGTTGTAATTTATTGTCTCGTTAAATTTGTAAAAATCCTTGTAAAAGATTTCAGTTTATGTAGATTATATAGAGTAAAAGATTTTCTTTGGGGGAAAAAGACTGGATATGTACGATAAGGTTGTTGTAAGCATGTACAAAGCATTTCAATTATTTCCAAACAAAAAAGCTTCAGTTAGAGATAACCTTTGCTTGCAATTGACATTATCCTACATCATAATTCTGGATATTGCGCAAAGAATTTCAATAAAAGAGCCGTTCTGTATAAGAATAAGTGATTATTATTTTTTCCAATTAAGTTGAACTATACAGACATGAGACATCTAATCTCAGTAAGGTTGGGTGAAACTATGAGATGGGTCAGTTGCAGACTCCAATTTGGTTTCTGCGTGTGGAGGGATCTTCAGAAAAAAAACATGTTTTATTTTATATATACATTTTCTTTGGATTGAGATTTATTATGGAAACTCGAATTATAATACTTTTTTAGGGTATTAAAGAAAAGTTATAATACTGTAATGATGACAAATCAATATAAATATCAATTAGTAATTATATCAAGAAATATATAAATAAGTTTAACCTAATATGTATTTTCATATCCATATCCATATTCTATTTTTTTATTATTAAGAATTATACTTTGTTTGCCTCTAAATATAAGATTCTTGTAACTAATTCACATCCTTTTAAAAAGTTTGTTAATATAATTAATATCATTGAATTTGTTAACAATTTATATTATTTTACCAAAATTACCCTTAAATTTATGGGGACTTAATTTCTTTTTTTTTCACTTAATTGTTTAATGTGTGTTAGTTTTCCTATAAGAGAGAGATAATGTATTTATCTTTTAAATATATAATATTTGTTGTAGAGTAATAAAAAGATATTTAAGTAAAAATAATAATTAATGTAAAATACAACCTGAAAATAATGTTATAAAAAGAAACGAATAAATTGAAAAAAAATCTTACATTTAGGGATGGATGAAATATTTACTTATTTATCATATCCAATACCTATAGTGTGTGTTTTTTATTCAAGTATTTGAAAGTTTGAATCTTAATTAATTATTGGATATGAAATAAATCTTATTTGAAAGAAAAATACTCATTCCTTGTGTGTGCACTCACTATTCTCGAGGAAAGTTTATCACTCTTTTTTGACAGAGGCAATTTGGTATCAAGGTGAGAAAATAAAAAACCTCCATACCCGTAGCCATAGTCCCGTACACCGTACTTGTCGTATATTGCAACATTGAATTTTCTTCTGATGTGTGATTCCCTGACACTTGACAGCTATCAGAATGCTTATTGCTTGATATTAGTGGTAGTAAATTACTAATTCTCATCCTTGCTCAACTCAACCTTCATTGGATCAGGAATATGCTTAATGTGGATTTGATGGCAGAATATTGACTCGCCTTTACTGGTCTTGTTGTCTGTAATTGTTTGCCTTACTTTTATCATCACTGTTGCATTTGATGCTCATGTGGCAAACAGAACACTCTCATGGATAGAGGGTGTGTTTGTTTTTCCATTTAACCACGTTTAAGAAAACTTTCTTATTTTTCAAGATGAAAACTTAGAAGGAAGTGATATTGTAGAGATTTAACTGAAAAAAAATCAGGAATACAGTTAAATTTGTTTGGTAATACAAATCAAAAGTACTTTTACTTCTTGATTTTGTCATAAATATACAAATCAAAAGTACTTCTGCTTTAAAAGCAGCCTAATTGTTGCTTCTGATCTAAACCAAGTTTTGTCCCAATCGTGGGTTACAAAATTAATTTTAAAAGAATTCAAACATAATGCAAAACTGAGTTTTGGGTTTGAAAAGTATGTTTGAGGTCGTCAAACAAGTATCCAAACATATCCGTTATATTTTAGGTATATAAACATGTGACTTAGATATATAAGACTTCCTTCGAAAATCAAGGAATGCATTATCTCCTTCCATATTTTTATGTATTTTTTAAAATAATTAATGTTTTAAAATTTTAAAATCTAATTAATATTTTTTTCTCAAAGAAACCCTTACTTAATACTATCCCACTACTAATGGTGCAAACATCAAAGACTAAGGTATTACATAAGGATGTTTTTGTCCATATATAATATTTTACTTCCACTAAATATTTCTTAATCTATTTGCAAAGACCTTAAACATCTAAAGATATAAGCCTAATTGCTATTCTCTGTTTACTTTTTAAATTTATTTATTAAAGACAAATTCCATGTTCTATACATTATCGAAGTTGCAACACCTGATGCAAAGCAAAATAGCGCAGTTTGACTTTTAGTTATAAATGAGACTCTACTTAAAGAGTAAGGTGAACTAAGGAGCATGTAAAACTATCTTCTAGATTTCTAAGTAATAATATCCCTTGCTTCATATGCATTAACAAACGTGGCAATTCACTATAGTCATCATTGATTATCTGATTCTACATAATTCATTGTAAACTTTCTTTCATCAACTTTACATATGTTTTCCTCATACTACTTGAACAGCAGCTGTCTATGAATTTCAGGTTCATATACTTGTCTAAGCACCAGTTTCCTTCTATCAGTCCAACAATGCCAGGCATATAAGCCACACTAGTGCCCCTCTAACATGGGCAGAAAAATTTATTATATAAAAGCTAATCTTTGAACTTCTGCTCACATAATTAGTGGTGGATATTTTAAATACTTTACGAGCTAAATGTTGTTTTTCATCTTATGTTCTGAAGAATTCATTCAAGTTGTCAGCATCTATGCGCTCTAATATACGCCGTGCTTCTTCTTCTGTTGCTGGTACTACATTGCGAAGTTTAAATCCATTTTTCATTGCCTTGGCTTCTGGACGGACAGTGAAAGTGAAATGGAAAGTATTTGATACCTGTAGTCACATAAACGAACAGAACAGACAAAGCTGATTACAATCTTCAATAACTTCGAAGTTGCAAAATTTAAAAGAGCAACTGACTAATGTTTTATGTATTCTCTAAAGTGCAGGTCAGTAAAGACTAACCTCACTAGTTCGTAGCTCGGGTCGTGTAACATGAGCAACAACTTCAACATTGATAAGTGGCTGATCAGGATCGTGAATCTCCGTGTACAGAACACAAGATTTGAGACGCAAAAAGTCCCCTACATCAACCTGTTCAAGAGTTCATTTTATGACAAATGAGACTGACCAATTGTTTGTTTTCATTATTTTTGTCCTTTTGAAACAGTGAAATCAAGTTTGAAGTGGGGGATAAGTTCCATGGAAATAGAAGAGCAGAAATGCATTTGCAGGATCATAATGTATGGAAAATTGTAAGCACACATAAGGTCCTAGAACCACTCACAATATCACAAAATTAAATGTTAAATTTCACCCTGAAAAACAGTCATACCTGTAATACTTCCTTTCCCCTCTCTCTTTCCTCCACAGATTTAAAACAGAAATGAAACATAAATTACTCTAGATTTTGATTTCACTTCAAACAAATTGAAACTCCTGTAACATTTTTTTTTGCAAGTATCTGTAGTTGAAACATACAGATTCATGTATTAGTCAAATTTTGATAATTTTATAAGGATAGAGAAAAAAACTCACAGGTCTTAGGAAATCAACATGATCAACTTCTAGAAAGCAAGGAACTAATCCAGCAAAGGCATAAGCTGTGGAGAAAGCCAATTCAAATGCCCGATGCATCAAGAAACCTCCAAATATTCGACCATGGATGTTCCTTTGCTGTGGCTGGCATATTAAAGCATTCTCAAGGCTGGTATCCTTTAGAAGAATGCTGTCTCGATCAGCTAAAGCTGGCATGTCACAGAAGATTCTTCCTTCAGCCAATAGGGCCTGAAGCCTATTTTTCTCCCCATTCTCAAAGTCCCTCTTTTCCCCTTCTCTTTTCCTTTTTCTCAAATTACTTCTTGCTTCAGCTTGTACAAAAAGAAGTTTTTCATGAGCAGTTTCTGGTGAAACTCGATTCACTGGAGCAGCTTTCCCAGTTTTTGAGTCTCGAGCAACGAATATGAAGTTGGCTGTCAGTGCTACTGAGTCTGAATCATTGCCCTCTGCACATGTTTTGATGATGCATAAGTTGTGGAGCAATTGTGGTTAAAATATAAATAAATTAAAATCATGAGTATCAAATGAAATTAAAAAAACAAAATGAGATTATTCTATTATAAAGGTCTATATAATTGATACGTGGAGGATGCAATGAGAAACTTCTTTGCTTTATATAATTGTTAGTGTTTTGAATAAACCATCGATTACTCAATTTGTCAGAGATGTGTGTGTAAGCCCTAAGAAATGTACCTTCATTGGACTGAGTAACCTCCAGTTGAATCTCTATTGAGGAGTGCCCAACCCATATTACAGAACCAACTATCTTGAGATCAATGCTAACACTAATTGGCTTCTTCAGTACAATCTTATCAACCGAAGCAGTGACAACTATAAGTGGCCTTGTTGTGCTAGCTTCATCAGAACAATGCTACTCCACAAACAAAAAGCACATAGCACAGTCAAAAAATAGGTACATGAAATCTTGGATCAATAGAGACATTTTGCTCCAAATAAAATAACAGAAGCAAGCTAGTGCTCCAAATAAAATAACAGAAGCAAGCTAGTCAAGTACCCCACCGACCCACTCAACCCACTCAACTCAAACAACGACCAAAAGTCTATTTACTACTTTTAAGTGCCCAGTTCAGTTTTCTAAATTTAAATTAATGTTCATGTGAAAACTTCCTGAATACAAACAAGCATCAAACTACATTCTGACCTACTACATAACAAACAAGTCATTCACCACAAAATGCCAACCATCAAAGTACAACCTAGTTTGAACTTCAAGGTTCAACCTTATCATCACCATTAAAAATTTTACACGACTCAATCACATAATCATATACAAACAATGCCCAGACACTCAGTTCCCACAAGAATTTAATTGAAATGCACTGACAATGTACATTTAGCTGTTGTTCTTTGCTTACACCGTTGTGCAATCACAAATATTAATGAATGACATGTTTGTCGACTTTTATAATAACTCTTAAAAGTCATTCCAATAATGAATTTTTGACCACGTACAACTTTGCACCGAGAATGCATGACAAACTCTTCCCACAAAAAGCTCGAAAATTCAGAAAAAATAATTAAGAAAAAATTGAAACCATAAATGCCGGTCAGTTTGAAGTACAACCCCATCATCATTTACATCCTTACTTGACCCTCTATTACACAGAACAAGCAATACCCACATAACAAATTCCCATAAAACCCCCAAAAACAAAAACAAAAATTGAAAATTTAAATTTTACCTTGACAGAAATAGTTCCAGCGAGGGCATCAAGATCTTCTAGCAACTTCCCAATTCGGACCTCATTCCAGGGATCCCTATACTGTTCCCTGAGCACGAAATCAGAGGAGAAGTTGTACAAGATGCTGGTCCTGCTCTGCGACGGGGTTCTGGTGAGCAATTCACTCTGCGGAGGAGCGTCCCTCGGAGGATCCAGAAGCCGCTCGAAAATCTTGCTCCGAGCTTCCCACAGAGCCGTCGTCACCGGAGAATGGTACATCCCCGGCCACAACGCGATGGGTTTCCGGTCGCGGGAGCCGTTCGCCGGCGGAGGGTTATCCAACGGCGCGGTGGCCGTGGCGAACGTGGAAGCGACGGGGATTGTTCCATTCACGGCAATTGTGTTGTTCGAAGGAGAAGAATTCAAATCCATTGGGTTTTGGTGTTAGGAGTTTCCTTCTTCAACTTTTCTCTACTTCTGCAAGAAATACAACCTTATTGGTGGCTGTTACTTAGTAACAATAATAACGTTTTGGAACTATTAATGTTTTTTAAAAATTACTACTGGAGTACTAGTTTATTTTTGAATTTTTAAAAAAAAAATGGTAAAATATGTCAGGTATGTTTAACTAGAAATAATTAATATGTAAGTGGAAGTACCCAAATTATCCTCAGAAAAATTTGGAAAGATATAAAAATTAATAGTAGAGCTGGTGATTGGTGCAATGTGTGCCACAAATTTGAAAGAAAAGGTCCACAACATTTACACCAGGTGACCCAAAGCGTGGTATTTCTTTCCCTTTTTATAGAATTTAATTTAATATACCGATATTTAATTATATGTTATCAGGCATTATATAGGAATTTTATTAACTTTTTAACAAAGGTATTAAAAGCTATCCTTAACATGATTTCTCATTGATCTCGAATGTAAATAAATAAAACTTTATTTTACTATTACTGAGCTGCTTTTTTTAATATACTTACTAGCAGTGTTTTTCTTCCTTCTAACAGCTTAGTAAAAGAAATGGGTGAGAATAATATATTACCATTTTCAAGATTTCCTCGTTACCATCTATGTTCCTTCAATATATGTAATTAAGAGATCTGTGTTACATATTATCCGTTAAATTTTTTTATCGTCTATAATATTTATATTTTATCATCTATAATAATAATAATAATATTGGAGTTGGAAATATTTCAACTATTAAAGTTGAAAATGTTAATCCCTTTAATTTCTAACTATAAAATTGAATTTGATCACTTCACCTAATAGGGTGCCTTGGGACATGCTAGCTTAGGTATATAGACCACCAAATTTGAATATATCAATTCCACAACTATTTTATTTATTTTTAAAATATTTTAATTTTTGTATATATAGATGCATCCAAAACAATTGATATTGATCAAGTTGGATTGATTCAATTTGATAGAAAAATTATACAAATTTAACTTAACTCAACTTAAATTATTTTGATCGATCCAGATAATAGTTTTGATGAAACTCAAATAACTTGACGGGTGAATATCTCTAATTAATAATTATATTTTTGCTTTTCAATCAAACAAATATGATTTTCTTAATTCATATGCATATTCATCCAATTTTTTCTTTGCTTTATGGACTTCTAAGTTTCTTATATATACACATTGTTTTGTCTATATTTGCTTAATTATCCTGTATTATCTTTTCAATTTGAAGACTATTTAAACAATTTTGATATAGGTTTTCTCTCTACTTCCTTCTGAATTTACTTCTCCAGAGGCTAGGCTGAGTATCGGAGTATTGCAAATACAACTGCTGAAATCTTGTGGTTGTTGCAGTCCCTATTATCTTGTGGTTTGTTCGAGAGAAAGTTGTCCAGAATGCTCTTATTAAGGTTGTTCATGTTTCAGCCTCTGATAAGCTTGCAGACTCTCTTACTAAACCAGTTTCCTCCTCTCGATTTGAAGATCTGTGCAGCAAACTCAGAGTGGTCCCTTTTTCCCACCACTCATGAGTTTGAGGTGGGATATAAGAGTATATGGAATATTAATGTAATATTGGTTAATATTAGCTAGCCTAGTCATCAAAGTTTCTTATTGTGAGTGCTGTACACAGCCTTGGTCCTTATATAAGTGTACTGTTGCTTTTGCAATATAATAGAGAATAGACAATCATAATCGAATCACAATTGTTAATGGAATTCCCTCTTTTCTTCTTTCTCTCTCTCCTGATATAATCATCTTTAAAGTACATAAACTAAGACTAATTTTGATTGAAAACTGATAGACCTAAAACACATTTTATAAACAAAAAAAATAAACTTTCACAGTACGTTGTCTTTAATTCATTCATGCACAGAGAGCCAACTGGTAATTTTGTAACGTCGTCATGTTAGCTTATGCAAGTTTTATATCATTGAATTGCAAATTTAACAATTACTATTATATATCTTATGTTATACATTCTCTTTCAAAGGGCAAACAAATTCTATATTAATTTTAGAGGAGAAGCAAATATGATAATTGATTTAATTCAGTGATGTAGACTCACCATTTTTTTTATTCAATTTTAAATTGATAAAATACTACTAATAGAAGGTTTTAAACTGGTTTAACAAGAATTAATTTTAAATTCCCTGCACGCTGCTTGTAAATTGAACAAGCTATTCACAAATTCTGCAATGTTTTTATGAGAACTCCCTTCCTCACTAACAGATCGTGCAGCCAAAGCCTTCCATTGCACCATGTTGCCTTTCACCTCTTTGCCTTTCTCACTATTCATTATTTCCATTATGCAATACTTCAACACTTCTCCTCTCACAATCTTTTTTTCATCAACTGTAGCTCTAATTCCTATTTTCCAGACATCTACAATTAGCTTAGCATTTGTACTTTGATCAGACCAATATGGCATTGCAACCATTGGAACCCCTAAACTCAAGGCTTCCAATGAGGAGTTCCAACCACAATGTGTTACAAAACACCCTATAGCTTCATGTGCTAAAACTTTTAGTTGTGAGCACCACCCTACTACTAAACCCTTCTCTGACTTTTTTTCAAAATCTTTGGGAAGCTTATTTTCTTCTGAGGCTCTGAGCACCCACAAAGAGTAAATTTCGCTGTCACTCAAACCATAAGCTAATTCCTTTATTTGCTCTTCGTTGAGTACTACCATAGACCCAAAAGAAACATAAACAACAGACTGTTTTGGTTTATCATCTAACCATTTCATGCATTCTTCACTCTTAAATTGTGTAACGCCATCATCTTCATCATCTGTAAGTCCCTTGTTTAAAATCATAGAGGTTATGCATGGTCCTATGGCCCTAAATTTGGGCCAAATCATCTCCGTCCAATGCGTTACCTAAAAGCAATTTATATAATTAATTACAAACCATTACGTTTCAAAAGAATATATATATATATATATATATATATATATATATATATATCAAATGAAGGAATTGTGTGTGCACATACAGAAATTATTATGATACTGATTAATTTTCACGTGACACAATTAAATTTGGTACGTGTGTGTGTGTATATATATATATATATCTATATATCAAATGATCATAAATTATACAATAATTTCTCATGTACACAAGCACAAGGTGTTACAAGACTTGAGTCGCTTACCTCTTTTTCCAACTCGTAGAATGAATTGCACATGATCCAATCAGCTTTGTCGATATTGGAGAACTGACCCACTCCTGTGTCAAGCAAAACTGAATTATCCACATCTGTGGGGAAGAAGAACGAGGGCATGTCCTCATGGTGAAGTTTGGGCAAGAAAGGAAGGGAAATCTCATTTTCTGTGAGGGGAACACGCAACTTCCCTTGCTGGACATGGTAGTATATACTATTGACTAACATATTTTGAGTGAGAAAAGCAGCTCCAACTATCCCAAAACCCTTTGCCACCTCAAGAACCCATGGGAGGAATGAGTCATAAATAACACAATCAACAGGGTCACCTGATCTATCAAGTTTCTCAAGAAGCTCCGCAAGGGTCTTTGGCCCTACTTGCCAAAAACGTTCCAAGTAGACCTTCCAGTTCCCTGCCTCAGCAACGCCACCATTGTCAAAACCATCAGAAATGGTTTCAAGTGCAATAGAAGCAGGTGCATTCTGCAAGTTCTTGCAGTAGGAAAGGGTGGTGACAAGTGTTATTCTCACCCCTTCTCGTTGCAAGAGTTTGGAGAACTGATGAATTGGATTAATGTGGCCTTGAGCTGGATATGGTAAGATCACACAGTGCACCATACTGACTATGCTTTTGTTCTTGTGTGAGGTGAAATGGAGGATAGAGGGTCTACTTATATATACACTTAACTAAGGGTAATACTATTAGAGTTTAATTGTAAAATAATTTTATATTATCCTCTTATTATAAATTATTATTAATAAATTTGATCTATTTTTTCATATTATTATGCAAGAGAATTATATGTGATAACTTGTGAAAGTGGAAAACAAGTTAACAGAATATGGTTATCATTATTCAAAAAAAGTTTGAATATTTATGTATCTTCTAAATTACGGACTTGTATTAATGATTGTTGTAACTTGTGAATAAGATATATACACTAGATCGAGTGTTAACATTAATAAAAAAAAAAAAAAAAAGATGCACTGAAAGGCACTGAAGGTTCAACTTAATTGTATTAGCGTTTGTTGTAACTTGTTAATAAGATGCACTGAAAGGTCAAGTTGAGTATGATGGTTCAGAAATGCTGAATCGTACGTGCTAGACGAAATTATGCACGAACACACGTAGCTGATTTCTGTTTTATCTCATAATTATCATCCCTTCTTTCAGAAATGCTTAATCGTACAACATATGAGACCAAATTACCAAAGAACAGACGTGGCTAATCTCTGTTTATCCCATGATTTTTATTTTTTATTTATTTTATCAAAAAACCAATCATAACATCAACCATCAACCATATAGCATTGCTCTACAAGTCTAGATACATTAGCTAATTTTAATTTTTAATCTGAAAGCCTCGTGATCTTTATTATATACTCCAGCTATCAACTCAATATTCATATTCTTTTTTCAACACTGTCCTATAGAAAAAAAAAAGAAAAAAAAAACTGGTACAGTAGATTAATTGTCAAGTAGATTAATTGTCAAATAAAAATGACAAATTCAGGAGTGTTGCCTTTAGTTAATACTAATATATTAATTATAAACTGCATGCACCTATATATAAGCTGCCGTATACAAAACAAAAACTAATTTCTGATCCAGCTCCAACCCATCAAAACCCCTGAATATTGCTCATCTTTTATAGATGCACCAACAACATTGCATAAGTCTTTAATACAGAAGAAAATTCCCCAAATTAAGATTAATTAGCCTCTAATGCAACTGGTAATGTAGGACTTAATTTACTGCAACAATAATTAATTAAACTCACGATCGGCCAACCATGTGCATGAAAAGTCTCTAACAAAACACCTTTAAGTAGATCCTTTAAAGAAAATTGAAAACGGTTGTCGAAAGTTAAATATAAACTTTTGACGACGTCCACTATAAAAACGATTATAAAATCCTGCTTAAAAGTCATAAATAATCATAGTAATTAAAAAGTGTATTTTTGAGTAGTGCTTGTGATAGGTTGTCTTGCAGTTTTTTATAAATGAAAAATTTTCTATATCAATTAATTTCAAAACACAACTTGAACATAGGCGATATCAATTGTCAGACATTAACAGTTGTCTCTATTTCCTTAGGCTTTGTTTGAGGCTTTATTTGGGAGAGAGATTTTAGAGAGGAAAGAAGGGAAGAGAAATATTTAGGTGGTAACATCTCCTTATTTGGGAGTTTTAATTTTTGAGGAAAAAGATTTGAGGATTTTTAAAACTCTTTTGAAATCCTCCAAAATCTAAAAATTGTTGTTCACCCAATTTAAGGGTTTTTAGAAGAAAATGTAATAAAATTACTATCCTACCTCACTCAGTGTTAATAAAACACCAAAATACAAAGCACTGAATCACAATTCAAAGGTAAAATTGTAAAAGTATCTTATTAACTCTCCATTTCCTTCTCTTAATATATTTTTAACTCCCAAATAAGGAGGAAGAAATTTCTCTCATTTTCCTCATTTTCCTTTCCCTCCTTTTTCCTTGAATCTTTTTCCTTTTCTTTCCCTCCTAACTCACAAACAAAACCTTATAGACCTTAATTGTGAGTTCATGTTAAGTTTACTTGCAAAATAATTTTTCAACATTATGTTGACTTTTTTTTTTAGAACAAAAATAAAAGCTACTTAGTATCGGCAATAGGTCTGAAAAAGTATCTAAAAATATGAAATTTAGATATTTGTACCCTGTCGAGGTAAGGAACCATGGTATATATGTTTGGAATAGATTCCATTTTGAGAGAGTTGAAAAAACACTATCTTGTTGAAAGGTTCTATACATCTGCCCTTTCTCAAGGCATTTTTTTAGACAAGGACTCCG
>PYAF01000504.1:85652-97269 GCA_007407185.1 Glycine tomentella | reverse complement strand
CATGGTATATATGTTTGGAATAGATTCCATTTTGAGAGAGTTGAAAAAACACTATCTTGTTGAAAGGTTCTATACATCTGCCCTTTCTCAAGGCATTTTTTTAGACAAGGACTCCGTTTTTTCCTTTTTTCGGATGGTAAATATTTCTCAGAACATGGAGTGTGAATCAAACCCTTAATAAGTTCATATTCATTTTTTATTTTATTAGTCGGTCACGTTAAAAAAAGTAAGTCGTCGCTAAACTTTGTTTTGCTTGCATTGAGCGCAAATATTTTCATTTGCGCATCCCACATGCGTTCTTGAGCATAAAATAGCTTTAATCATGTCCTATGTTTGTCATATTCTATTACTACAAAAATGTAAAGGACGCATTTCACCTTTTCTCTCTGTTAGACAAAGGAAAGTTAAAAAAAAAAAAACAGAAATTAAAACAAGCTACATCAAAGTAAAGTAATAGGGTATGATCCCTACAACCATACCAGAAAGCGAGAGCTATCTCTATAGGAGAAGCCTGAAGAATATTCTTACTCAGCTCTTGATTTAAAATCTATATTGGACTCTAGGCCATCTCATCTCACATAACCAGCCCAAATTCAACAAAGCTAACATACTAGCTAGGCTAAATGTAAAGCAATGAAACAAGCCAATACATGCATGGCCTAGTTGAGAATATCCCTTATATAATGTATAAGAACTAAAGGGTTAATCTTCTCTCCACTGATCAGAAATCTTTATTAGAAGAGAGAAAGACACAAGGTACATGTGAGATCCTAATGAAGATTTCCAGTAAATGAAGAGGATCTTTACTCAAACTAAAGTCGGTGCATTGTATCATCTCAACAAGCACTAAAATATTACGGAAGCCCATATGAATGCTTTTGCCATACTCTTGGGTAGAGGACACCACCCACCTAACATGGAAAAGACTATAGCAAATTTTACTAGCATACCTTGAATTTTTTAAAAGTATACATAGTATTATTTTTCATCTATGTTTATGCTAATCTCCATTTATGTTTGAGAATTATTGACACTCTCTTATATGTTACATATTAACTTTTTTTTTTTAATATTTGAAAATATTATACTAATATCTCTTATACATTATATGAACACACCTTATAAGGAACTATTATAATGATTAATGCGTGAAGTATACGCTTTCTTTAACTCAGTCCTACCATCCTATAATTATTAACTTAAAATACGAGAGTCTTCGATTGTGACCATGCATATATATTGAAGCTTGGTTTACGGATTCCATTGGAGATCCCAGCAAATATTCTATGGATTCCTCTTCAGTCTTCTTTATGAGACTCAATTAAATATTTTAGGAAACTGGTTAATATAGCTAGTCAGTAACATTATATTTATATGTTTTGTTTCTAAAATTACTCCTATAATATTAATGATTAAGTATATGCCCATGTGCTTCTTTTGCTTATAGCCCAATTCTATGTTCAAGTACGTTAATTTAACTATCATTTATTGTCACATTTGACTTTGAGTGAGTTGTTAAAAATTGTGAGTGATGTCATGTTTAGTATATTTTATGAATGTTGTTAGAGATTAATTAAATTTGATCATGTTCATATTGTCAAATTATTTTGGTAATTTTCTATTTTATATATGTTGAGTTATTTTATTGGTAAAATCCTATTTTAGGATTTATATTTGTATTGATATATGAAATTTTGTGCTATAAAATGTTAGAGTGGACAATTATAACCTCTTTAGTTTTGCATGTCAAGTATGTGGTTATGCGTATTATTTTCAAATTAATGTGCTGATGAAGACAAAGTCGATGATAGAAAACTCTTGATGAAGACAAAAGGTAGACACATTGCCATCTCACATTTTTGGAAAAGAATACTCAATAGTCAATTGAACTTATATGCTTAGTCCTCTTGTAATATAATTGCAACGATAATATTGCTACTATGCATTTCTCTTAGAATAATAAGAGTTCTTCGCATTCATAAAACTTTAATATAAAATGTTTGGCTGTTAGAAAAAAATTCTAGAATTTCAAACTCAAATTAAACACATTGGTACAAAGTACATATTACTAGATTCATTGACCTAAAGACTTAAATGTTGGAGTTTTTTAGGGTTTGGTTAATTAAGACTTGAAATGTTTGGAATTAGCTAGTAGAGCTTTCATTAAGTCTTTGAATGTTTTGAATTAGTATATGTTTGGTTAAGTCTCCGACTTAAATTAGTTGCTAAATTTAGTGACTGAAAATTGCTTTCTCTTGCTAATTTTGAAATCACTAAATTGTATAGTGATCATTTTTTTAAAAATTACATTTAGGTTGTTTTATCAATAATTTTAAGTTTTTTATTCTTCTTTTTGTCCTGACTAGCCTTATTATCATCGTTATTCATCATATACAACACTTATTATCATAACTTTTATAACATTATAAAAATGCTAGTCATTTGTTGAAATTACATATTTATCCTAGAAAATTGTGTTTTCCTTTATCTATCTTGCATATAAAATATAATTTATATGATATTTATCTCTATCAGATGTTACCTTTTGTAATGTTAAGACTTATATTTCTTAAATCATTGACATGTACGTTTTGACTGTAATTGATTACAATAATTTTATAACTTTAATAATTGATCATTCAAGTGGGAGATTGAGAGAATATTTATTTGTGGATTGGCATTAATAAAATATTTATAATAAAAAATTAAATTATTAAATACATCATATGTGGAGATTATTAATTCAGTCATAATACTTGACTAAATATAATACATATATATATGAATATTTATTATTGGACTTTTGATGAGAATTACCTATGATGAGTTGGGTCACTTACTTTATTCCAAACGGAGATTCCTCCTCTCTCATTTGATTTGATTATAAAATTGTGTTTCAATTATACAACTTACTGAACTTAGTAAACAGAACACTATTAATTGTGGGAAAACTCTACACAGAGAGTAATTCTCTCTATTCCTTTTTAAACAGAGTCAGATCAACACTATATATGAACATTGATTCTAGCTTTCTTTCATGTATGCACACTCTAAGACATCTTTGAATTATTTAATTTGTGTGATGAGAACATGCTATATGTCACAAAATCTTAAAATAATCTTGTGAAGTTCCTGCAACTAGGAAAGACTCTACTGAAATTTTGGTCGATAGTTTCGTAGTTGAATTTTATGTTAGACATGTTTGACTACCTTGGTGGTGGTTAAACGATAGTCTTTTATCGTTTAGAGACTTGCATGGCTTACAGGTAACGTGTCAATCACATTTTTCTCTCTCCATAAGTTGGCCATGAGCTTGAGTCCAGGTTGTAAAAACAATATTATTATTGCGTATTTGAATTTCTTTTGAAAAAAATGTATGCCTTTGAATTACATGAATTTAAACCAATGATACATATTTTTACTTAAAACAAAATATTAATAGAAAAATAAAATACAGAAGAATGTATGTGCTAGATTGAACTGTACTCTCCGCAGTTATTTTCCAACAGCAGAGGGTCCGTACGTGGCCGCCAACTAATTTTGTTTGATTGCACGATATTTCATGCCAACATAATATCGATGAAAGGTTGGTATGCATTTTGACAAATATATTAAGGATGATAATTAGCCCTAAATTTAGTGGATAGTTGTAAAAAAATATATCCATTATATGAAGGGGAGTCATGGAAATGAATATTTATAGAAATAAATGTCAGTATGAGTATATTATACAACTTGACTCATAATTAAACATTATTTAATGTATTAAAATTTAAAAAATAAAATATCACTATAGCCTTACAACTTTTTACCATATCTTAATTTATAATTTATATATCATGTCTTTAAAGGATTTCATCTTGTTATTTTAAAATTAAAAATTCTAACTCCTGTATTGCATCTAATATTATTTTTATCTTTATGATTATCTCGCACTGTATATTACTACAAAGTTTTTTTTAAAAGTTTGGGGCTTGAGAACTTTACAAGTCAACCGTTGCTTTATCTTTATTTAATTATGACATGAAATAACATTTCTACTAGCTAAAGACTAAAGTATGAGTAATGAGTCCAAATATAAGTATTTAGGTATTCATAACGTGGAAATAAATACTATATAATTTCTGTTGTGTATAAATTTAATATAAGTCTAGGTACAAATATTTTTTAAAATGTGAGTACGAAAATCAGTACTATGAGTCTATAATACTCTACCTAAACTAAAGTGATTGTCATTCCTGCTAATGTAGGATGGTAACTCCTCTTCTTAAATGTTTTTCAAACTGACCATTCACTCAAAGTCAAAAGTAAGTGATTAATCCCTTAAAATATATTTAGACGTTAAGCAGGAATCTTTTTCAACTGTGTTTATTTATATATTTTCATTATCTTGGAATCGAAATTTTGAGTAGAGTTTGAGGTTTACACAATTAAATAGTTGAATCTTTTCCTATAAGACGAACTGATCTTAATTTTATTGAAAGAATACAAAAGAAACCCATACTGCTAAACCACAGAAACTGATATTGTTCATGAGAAAAATGCATAAAAATTTGTGGAATGTTTTCACAATGGAAGGAGAAAAAAAAGAGAGAAATGGACAACAATAAATCCAAATATTCTGAAGCTACCAAGGATAACGATAGTGGATTGAGGGTGATGCAACCAAGGTAAGGAGAGAAGAGAGGCTAATTCAATTCGCGGTGATTAAATCAAAGAGAACGGAAAATGCAAGTTTGGCGAATCAACCAAAGAAAAAGAAGATAGTAGTTCTAGTGAAACAACCAAGAAAGTAAATATTGAAAGGGATATACAACGTTTGTTGTATATTATGTTAATCCACAAAGTATGTGCATGCGTCTATGCTCGATCCAGAGCTTTTTAGCAAAGAAAAAGACTGTGTTTTGTGTGTGTGTTCATCTCATAAAAATTACCAATAACCAGAAGATTATCCTCACTCTTTCTTACTTACGATGTTAGAGTAAATTCCCCTAATTTCTCTACATGAGATTTTGTTAAATTACACAATTTTTTTTTATCTTTTCTACTCATACACTAATCCCTTAATTATTTAAAAAACATATACTAACACCCCTTATACATTACACTGACTCTCTTAATTATTTAAAAAATATTATAATGTATTTCCTACCAGAAAGGTTACTATAAAGGATTAAAAAAGAACAAAAGGCTGTGTGCTTTTATGAAAATTCAAGAATGATTAATGTAATTTACTCATGATGTTACAATTAATTTGGCTAAAATGAACCAAAAATTCACATATCATAAGGTATATATCTAGTGTTTTTATAAATACTTTTGTACAAATATATATATATATATATATATATATATATATGAAATATATTTTCATGTAAGTCAAGAAAGTCATGAAATCAAATCTAGTATTCAAGAAATGTTAAGAGTGTTTTCTCTTCTTCATACCTATATTTCCTTGTTATTTCCTTCATATACAACAACTTAAATATGATAATGATTTGCCTTTTTCTATTTACTATATAAAAGTGTGTGTGCAAAAGAGAGAGAAACTAAGTGGATAATAGAAGCATGATGGTTAAGCTAACCTCTAAAAAGATCGCCTTGTTGCTCTTTGAGAGTACGTCTTAAAGCATTAACTAGAAGGGAGAAAAACAAGAAAGAAAAGTTGGATGCAAGTATATCAAAGCTACAACATATTATGCTTTTAAACATTCTGTGGATAAACATGCCTCTTGATAGGTATGACCCGTGTGAAATAGGTTAAATCCTATATCTTTATGAATCTGTTTTACGTATAAAATGAAAGAATATTGAATTAGTTCACTAAATCTAGCAATCAAAGTTAGTTCATCTACTGTATAGGACAAGCTGGAAAATATTCTTAGTTTCGTAAAGTAGTTGCTTGCACAGATTTTGTCGCTTTGAACCATTGGATAATAGTAAATATAAGATAGACGAATCTATTTAGCTTCTAACAAGGTTTGTTTTAAACATTATATATTGTCAAACCAAACTCTTTCGTAACGCCCTAAAAAATGTTATGACACACTTTAGAGATCTAGCTATCACACTCTTTTCTTTCATATCACTCTTCGTGTATTTTTCTTTAATCCACTTTCCTTTATTTCCAAGTAGCTTGATTCAAACCTAAAATAGATCATTTAGAAGGGATCAAGTTTAGAAGCCTCAAATTGCTTTATGTTAATAAAAAATTGTATGTTAATAAAACATTAATTAAGCTTATTACACGACTTCTATTAACGGCCGGCCTAATGAAATAATGGAAACAGAAATCAAGAAATATAATTAGTTTTTCCCCACTTGTTTGTGGTGGAGTTACTTAATTATAAGAGAGAGATGTTCCACTTCACTCGGTCAAAAGCAATAATGTTAGGATTTCTTAATTAATTATTCTCTAGAATACCAATAAAACAAGAGAAATGATCTATTAATTTGTCTTGATTATTTGATGAGCGAGTTGGTTGGTTATCCATATAGCTTCAAGATTGTGTTTTTGTTTTAATTTTTTCACGTATGTTAGAGTAAAACTATCCACTATTATTTATTCCTCTCTGTGCTAATTAATCATGGAAACAAAGAAATTGTTAGATGAAAAACGAAATACGTATAGACATCATCACAACCCAACTTAATAATCCAAAATATATTTTTTTGTTATTGATTTGAGCCTATGATTTATTCAACTCGAGGTTAATGCACAGCAGTCTAGTCTAACAACTCCAGCAACCAAGAGAAACGTTTTACAGTTGTTCCTAGAAACTGAGTCCTTACAACAAACCTAGCCAAACAAAACGAGTCTTCAATAGAAAAATCAGTACTTCTTCACAAGCAATATTCAGAGGAAAGATTAGAGAAGACCAATATATATGAGATCAATTCAGCTTCTCACCTTTGTGCCCCCAAAGACTCTGGATCAGTAAGATTGCCTTCCACCAGAGTTCCCAGCCCAACCATCAACAGGTAACTGAGGCATGTTTAGTGGCAAATTGAAGAATGGAAGTCCAGAAGACGGATCCGGAAAAGAGTTATTACTAACTCCACCACCATTGCCACCGCTACCATCACCAGCTGATGATTGCCCTTGTTGCATCTGCATAGATTCATCTTCATCCAAAGGCAACCTCTCATATGCTACATTAGTAAAAGATGAAGCAATAACAATAACAGGCCCAGAAGCCACCAAAGGACCAACAACATTTCCTCCCATCACTTGACCTTGTCCTCCACCAAGGAACACAGTCAAACTTGTAGCACCTGGTGGAGCTGGGGGTGGGAGGAATGATCCTGACAAAGACAGGATCTCGAACCTTCCGTGCAGCGTGACGACGGAACCGGCCGCGGCCGGCTGCCTCAAGGTCACGTTGGTCACGGTGCCACTCCCACTGAGGACACAGATCCCTCTTTGTCGCTTCCTTGCATAGGTAGTGACCGATTCAAAGACGTCACAACCACTACTAACTTCAAGGATGTGAGCCCTAAGGGTGTTTGCACTCTCTCTTGTGATGATAACTGGTGGTTTTGGCTTGTTCTTTGAACCTGGGGGTCTTCCTCTTGGCCTGCGACCAACAACATCACCAGGACCTGGATTTGGTGTAACTAGGTCAAGCCCTTCGTGATCGTTAAGGTTGTTGTCTTGGTCTTGTTGGTTCTCATCGTCTTCAAGGTCAGGGCGTTGAAGGCGATGATGAGCAAAATGTGATGCTGAACCCAAGTCTATGCCGGCCATACACACAAAGCTCTAAAGAAGTGTAAACAGAAAAACAAAAGGAAATAAAAAAATTGGAGCAATTAAAATAAGAGGAATTTAATCAGAATAGTAACATGAAGAATTAAATTATGTACAGGGAATTTTAAAAGAAGTATTAGGGAGTGCCCAATGATTCAAACCTCAGAACAAATAGAAAAACAAAGGGATCAATTGAGTACTGCAGAGAAAACGGAATGGGATGAGGTTGGAAGGGAAAGAGAGAGACAAATAAAGTGGGCAACCTGCAGCCATTCTCAACCATAAAAGTATACGGAAGAATAAAATAATTATCATGGGATTAAACTATGTACTTATTTTATTGATTTCTTTGAAAACCACATTTATAAAGTTTTTAAAATCATGGGGTGAGGCTAACATGTTGTGTCTATATCTTTGGAGGATGTGTGGGAGTGGGTGAGAGAGAGAGAGAGGTTGGATGATTGTTTAGGAAACCTAGGTCACCTTTCGACAAAGAGAAAACCTAAAATATTTGAACCCTTAGCTAATAAGTAATTCTTGCACATGTTGAACAATTACTTTCCAAAAAAAAAAAAATTGTGTGTATTTTTTTTTTCTTTTGCTCACCAATGAACATAATTAAGCACGGCTTGTTGACACAAGGGATACAAATCGTTCTTGATCTGTTATAACAGTCTTTTGACTTAGTTCAAGAGGTTTGAACTCAACGTGCAACTCTTCCTATATATCTTGTTAGGGTTGAAATCTTCCCCTAGATGCCTTGTCATTTGTTTTCACACACCAGCTGGGAAAAGTAAATTAATACAAGTTGTGGAATTTAAATGACTTTTGTGTAATTCAGGTTTATTTATTTCACATGCATTTGAAGTTCAAAAAGTTTTAATGTTTGTAATAGTGATCACAAGACACAATCCGTCCAATATATTCATATAGTTTATTAGCCTTGGCCTACATAGAAGCTCCCTGCTAAAAAGGAAAAAAAATATACAGTAAAAAAGAGAGGGGGAAATGGATAACCAAAAGAAAATATTATTCACAAAGTATATTTTTGTCTATTGATGAGTGAACTTTCATTGTCTCTTTCCCTAAATAAAATTTAGATGGTCCTTAATATATTTTTTTTACCTCTCCTTAAAATTAGATGTTTCTTTTTAGCCGTCATCGGAATTAATTATCGATCCCTTTGCTAATATATAATATATGTTACATATTATATACTCTACTTAAGTCAAAACCCTCTACTTAACTAGTTAGCTTAGATTTTCTGTGTATGTTTTATAAAAATCAATCTTGATTCTTAAGCATCGTGCCCAACCAGCTTTATGATTTGTTAATTTTACGCTCATTAATTAATTTCTTAATTCTTCCTCGAAAAATTTTATATAACAAGAAAGTCTGTTTTTTGTATAATTATTAACTATTGAAAATTATTAGTATATTAATAAATAACCATTTTTTTGCTGAATATGATAAATAGCCATTTAATGTTTATTTATACATGTTACATATTTAAAAAATTGAATAAATTACACTTTTCTCTGATATAAGATGCTCATATATATATGTATATATATATATATATATATAGTTTCCTCATTTAATTTGGAAAAATTATATTATATACTCTCTTTCAAAAATTGAAGTGTAATTTTAGTCTATTTTTAATGAGAATTCTTTTTTAACTCTTAAAATTGTCAACAATTAATTTTAAATATTTGCTATATATTGTGACTTTCAGACGTTAGAATATAAAATGAAAATTTTGGGTGAATCGAAGCCTATAAATTCAAATCTTCTTTTACTCGGACTCATTTAGAAATTTGGAAACAGAAATTAGGAGATTGACAGATGACATGGAACTTTAATTTAGATGTGAAAGAAAATGAAAAAGATAAAAGGAGATGCAAAATAGAGAAAATCTTTATTGGTTGAACTGTGGCAAAATGCAAGAGTACTGAAGGCCGGGAATATTTTGCATAAAAAATTAAGAGCAAAATGAATTAGAGAAGAATAGGCCAATATAATTAGATACCTAGGCATGTTTGAAAGTGAGAAGGAGGAATAATTACATTTTTTCAACACTCAATTTTAGGGATATTGATACATATAGGTCATCCATGAATTTGAATTGATTCAAATTAATTTAAATAATTTGAGTTGAGTATTTATTTTTTAAGAGTCAAATTCAAACCAATCCATTCAAATGCGTCGAGTTTTGAATTAGATTACGAGTTTTAATATATGAAATCGTTAGTATGACCTTTTGTCCAGTTAATTTATATTAAATTATTATTTATATAATATATTTTTAAATTTTTAAAAAAATAATTACTATTATTATTAGGCTTACTAATTAAGTGTGAGATTGTCTCTTCTTTTCTTAGTTCTCACCATTTGACTAAGTCACTTTCATAAAATTAGGATTTCAACTTTTATTTTCTTTCCGTCGTACCTCACTCAATTATAACTCGCAAATGCACCTCAACCATGTTAGAACCATGTTAGAACTCATAAATACACCAAAATAGTGAGACATAGGTTAATTAAAAATTTAACTTATAAAAATATTATATTTTAAATACATTAACAAACAAATTTAAATATTTTGACTCTTTGACCTGACTCAACCTAAGATTAATAAACAAGTTGATTTGAATTGGGTTTAAATTTTTTATTTTTTTTAAATCAATCTAAACCAAATCGTTTAAATTTAATTAGATTAAATCACGAGTTTAATTAAATCCAACTCAAACCGACCTAAGTACAACCCCTACTCAACTTTAGGCTTAAATAGCTTGTGGCTAGCTATATATATTAAGAGTGTTGAGGAAATGACTAAAAATCATTTTTCTAGTTAATTTTATTTTTCTAAGAGGCCAAATATTCTGGGTTCCATTTTAGTACGTAGATGACCGAGGAAGATATAACGACGAGCTAACAATAAAATTTAGATTGGAGGAAATTAAAGAAATTAATGGTGTCAGGCTGCGAAGGGAACAACATTAATTAAGGCTAGATATGGACTCAATTTCATCGAAAGTTACTATCAACTCTTGTCCAAAGGTTTTGAATGTATTATTTCTTTTTCTGCCATCCTTCACATCCCAAAGAAAATCCACAGAGAATAAATAACATTGCCGCATCTCTTTTATTGGCTGTACATGTAAGATCCGTTCTAAATTATTAGAAAATAGATTAAAGAGAGTTCTGAATTACGTAATTTAACATGTTTTAATTTGCATCCCTATCAAATTGGGAAGTGGTATGGCGTTACACCAAATACATGCTAAATATTTATGCTTTGTGCAGAGACAATGTTGAAACACACAAAAGATTATCATTCTTCCCTTAGTTGTGATATCTCATCTTGAGTATACAAGGTGCACGCACACCTTTATGATCTAAAAAGTATTGCGAAATAATGCATCAAAATAAAATGAAATTAGAATTTATTTTTGTTGAGCAGACTCAGGACATAGTAACCATATATAGTCAATGTTGTTCGTTGGATTGGGACACTACATATATAACCAAGAAAAAATAAAATTAAAGTACATCTATCATTAATTTTAATTGTTTGAAGTTAATTTTTACAGTATTCTACAATGATCCACTTAATCTCATTGAACACAGATTTTGGTACACTAATTCCAATATAATAGCAGAGTAAAACTGTTGGATATGGCTCATCTTTCGCAGTCAGATGACAACCCTTCTTGTTGGCGGGGTCAGCAGAAAGCCAACTGGGGTCCCGCTCCCAGGTGAGCGGGCGGGGGTCCGGGGAAGCCGCCCCGGCGGGGGTCCGGGGGGCAGCGCCCCCAGGCCCGTAGAGGCTAGGTACTGTTGTGGGCCTCTGATTCTTTGTAATAT